>CATIWJ010197734.1:0-11945 GCA_949640765.1 Croton laevigatus
ATGGGTGAAGCCGGCGGTTGGTGGTGGGTGGCGTGAGAGATTCAGAGAGAAGAGAAAGAGAGATGAACGAAGAGGAAGAATGAAAGTGAAGAAGATGGGAGGCGGCTGGAAAATGAAACAAAATAGGTTAGGTTAGGTTTAGTTTGGTGTATGCAAAACAATTAAGGGAAACGGTGATGTTTAATTAGCAGAGGCAACGGAAAAATTTACCGTTGCTTATTTATCAATCCAACGGTTTTTTTTTTTCCGTAGCTTTTGTATGTCCTAATGCAACGACACTTTATAAACCGTTGTTTATTCTTATGACTTAATGCAACAAAAATAAAACCGTAGCTTAAAATTATTGGCTTTTTAAGGGTCAAATGCAACGGTAAAAAACAGTTACATATACATATTAAATGCAACGGTTTGTAAAACCGTTGCTACATTACCGTTGCCTTAGATCAAATATGGTGTAGTGTTGGCATTTTGTCCTTCTTCTAATTTTAAAATAATTATATTAAATATAAAAAAGACTTTTCATTTACTTTCGTGGAAGAATTAATTAATGATTACATTAATTTCAACTCAATATAATTAATTCTAAATATTTTAATTTTGACATTATTATTTGTTATTAGAAGTTTTAGTAATAATCAAATTAATAATATGAATTTAAGTTTTAATAATTATTTATTTTAAATATTTATAATATTAATAGTTTATAATAAAATTATTTAAGTATAATTTTCTAAAAAAGTAATTTAGTAGTACAATAAAATTTGAATTTTTTTTTTAAATTATTTATCATAGTAAATTTTATGAAACTAATAAATAAAATATTATTTTTATTATTTTAAAATGAAAAATGCAATAAAAACTTTTTATATCAATGATTAATATACACAACTCTATTATATTTCTTATACTACCTCCGTTCTAGAATTGGTGAGACTTTAGGGCTTTTTGTTATTTCAAAATAGTTGAGACTTTTGATACTTTGGATAGATTTATGACAATTTTTTCCTTTGACTTTTAGTGGAGGGGGAGAAAAAAAAAAAATTATTTAATAGGCTTTATGATATGTACAGCCAAAGAAAATGGAGAGAAAAAGAGAGAAAAAACTGACATATGCAAGCGTTGACAGTGGAGACCAGAAGAGAGAGAAAACACGTGGATAAAGGAAGAAGTTGGTCTGGGTGTCAGGTGTGCACAAAATGGGTGCATTTTGTGAGAAATGCAGCCAATTTTTCCAATACATTTCATATAAAATGGTGCATAATGTCTGATATACACCCAAAATTTATATTGAGTGAAAAAATAACTGACATTAAAGAGGAAATTTTTTTCTTTGAATAATTTATTCTGCTGAAAAACTAGGAAATGAAAATTTGCTATCCCTCCAAATGTTTCTTGCAAAAAATGGAAAAAAAGCATACCATATTATGCACCCAAAATTTATATTAAGTGGAAAAATAACAACAGAAAAAGAGGAAATTTTTTGCTGTCAATTATTTATTCTGCAGAAAAGGTGGAAAATAAAAATTTTGGGTGCATTTCGCACCTAAATATTCGCCCTTTTATTTACAACAGCCCCTGCCATATTTCAATTTGCACCCAAGTGCAGAGGCAAAATGGTAAAGGGATTCCCGCCTCTAGCTTCCATCATTTCTTTATCTAACAGAAGCGCCCCTTTTTGCTGGCGTCAGCGTCCTTTTAGCAGAAGGTGTTTGAAGAATAAGCATTCTCTCTCTTCCTTTTTAAGGGCTTTTTGGGAAGAAAAAATATAAGAAAATTTTGGGTGGAATAGTGAAAGTGTTACTAATTCTGGAACGGAGGTAGTATATTTATTTCATGAATCAAGATTTTAATACATCACATCCTAAAATAGTAGTAATTTTATAATGGAAAAGACGTTTTTACACCCAATATAAAACATCAAATTAGTAGAAAGTTTTAAGAAATAATTAAATGATTATAGTTATAAAATGCACTGAGAAAAAAGATAAAATTATCTAAAAAATTAAAAACTCTAAAAACTGATTGATTTTCTGTATGAATCTCCCCACATAATGAGTATAGGTATGTATTTTCCGTTTCCATTTATAATACTCGAAGAGCTAATACCATACGCACACATACATATATATAGTCACATATCAAATATGTTGGAATTAATTAAATAATTAGTTTCAATTAATTAAGATAGTTCATGGGTAGACCCAACTAAGATATGATGGGTAATATGGTTTAATGGGTAACCCTAATAGCCCAACACATATATAAACTCCCCTAATAAGAGATTAGGAGAAAAAACACAATAATATACGTAGAATTTGTCTGCAGTAGCTACTCAAGAGAAATTATGTTTTCTTTCTCCTATTACTTAGCTCCCTAAATCTCTATGTCTTGAAGTTCTTAGATCGTGAAACAACGCAATAGGACTATATGTTCTATAGACGGCCTAACATACTGAATCATATAAACTAATTACGAATTAATCTGTTTAATTCAAGATAAAATTATTTTATAAACTTAATTTTTTATAAGGATAGAAAATAAATTAAACAAGTTTAATTTAGTATTAAATCTAATTAGTTTGGAATTATTCAATTCTAATTTGTTGGAATTGATGAATGAAGTTTTATAAAATGATTTTATTAAAATTTTTTTTTTTTGAAATAAGATTTAGAATTAGTTTCTATTATGTGTAGAGATTGAATAAATTTGTTTTATTCATTAAATTTTTTTTTTGTGAGATTAAATATGTGTTTTTCACATGTTTGACTCCTAATTTTATCGTTACTTTGTGTAATAATTAATATTCTATAAATGTGTTATGGAATAAAAGTTGAAGCATGATGGCTTCAATTTGAAATTTTGAATATTACTTTGTGTAATATTGACTCATTTTCCGTGAATGCGTCACAGAAAATGACAAAGTTAATCAGGACCCCTCACATAGCTAGGACGCCAGAGTAAAAACAAAGAGTTTTTTTAGTAGAGTCCAAAGTTTAAAAAAAAAATAAGACAACTAATAGGAGGGATATAAATAAGATTGCAACCCATTAGGAAAAGAGGTTTCCAAAGAAGAAGAGATAAAGGGTATCTCTTCAAAGTGTTGCGCCATTCTTTTTTTAGGATAAGAGTGTAGAGGACATTATGGATCAAACTTGGCTTGATTCATATGGGAGTTATATGGGCATCATGATTCTTCTGCTTGAGAGACTTGCTAGAATTGGTGTCTATAGAACTCAAGACCCTAGCAACTTTATGGTCCTTAGGAGTGGATGAGCATTGATTCGTTCTGTGCAAGGAGATGAAATTAGTTTTTTCCCAATGGACTTACTGAAAAGTTCTCAAGTCTATTCCAGTCACTTTTTAGGTGATTAAGGACTCTTAGAGAAATAATGATTCTTCTATAAATAATTTTATCCAAATAATTTTATATTATGTATAGAAATAGACTAAATTAGTTTTATTCATTTTTGTTTGGGAGAACATCAAAATTAAAATTTTATTTATTAAAATTTTAACTTATAGCACATAAATTCAATAACAAATATATTATATGATTCATTTTCAGTAAATGAAATCTTTTCTGTATTTCCTTAGAAATATGAATATATCTTGATGCATGAAATGATTGGTTTCCTATTAAATGTTTAAAGATTCTGTTTTTAATTTGTTTAAATACAATTCATGTTGAATATTTATATATGTTTATTGTATGTGAACATAAGTAGAAACCAACAATTTTTTAAGTTAGAGTTATGAGAACTTAAACTTTTAAGTTATGTGAACTTAAGGCATCCAATATCTTGTCTTACTATATACAACTATTTTAATAAATTAAACCAAGCATTAGCTCTTGGAGGGTGATTGCAAACATAGTGACCTTTTCGAATCTAGGTCTAGTGGGAGGTTTTATGAGTTAAAGTATGTTAGTACATAGTAATAGAAAATATATTGTTTTAGAAACCTCAATTGTACAAATCTAACTTTTATAGATCAAAAGGATTTACTATGTCTTCCACTGAATTTGTTGTTGTTGAGCTTAACAAAGATCTCAATTTGAACTCTAACAACTATGAGATTTAGGCAATGAAAATTCAATATATGCTCGAGGACTAAAAGGTCCTTGAAATTTTGAATCACGTCATGCTCGAGCCTAAGGAAGGCGCCACTTTCCAGCATAGGCGGGACAAAGATGCTTACCTAATATGGAAGAAAAAGAATTCTTCTACTCGTATCACCATGCTTAGTGTATTGGATGATGAAATTGCAAAGCAATTTTGAAAGTATGAGAATGCAATGGATCTATGGAATGCATTACAAGAGAGTTTTGGAGGTGTATCTCTAACCAAACTTCATTCTCTAACTATCAAATTAGACACTTACAAGAAGCACCCTGATCACAACATGAAGAAGCATTTAAGAGAAATGCAGAACATGATCAGTGAGTTTAGCGATACTGGTCATGACCTCACAAAGGAGTAGAAAATTCAGACTGTCATCTGCTTTTTGCCCAATAGTTGGGAGCATATGAGAATGCACCTAACTCACAAAAAGTCCATTAAGACATTTCTCAATGCTTCACGCCATTTGAAACTAGAGGAAGATCAATTGGCATCGATCATAATCAATTCTCAATGCTGGATGGTTGAGCTTCTTAGGACAATGCTCTAAGGACAAACCTGCTAGTTGGAAACAGAAAGAATGCAGGGTGATGTCTGATGGCAAACACTCCAATGCTTAAATTAGTAAGATGTAGCTAGGTGATAATATATTCAGAATAGAGTAAGAGTGATAGAGAGAGAGATTAACCTTTTTTTGGAGAACCATACGGTATTTATAGGATGACCCTCAATGGTTATTTTCCTGGAATGTTAGAGAGGTGGAGGTGCAGCTCTTAACCATCGAAGCATATCTCTCAACATGGCGTGACACACAGCACATAATCCGGAGCACATTCTGGGTGCAACGACAACTGGCCTGATGCTAGGGCAATATACCGATCCCGATGTTAGATGACTTTGAGGCAGGACGATCCCGAGGCACTGTCAGTCGGGTAGGTCCAGATGGTACCAAACATCTCATACCAATGCCGATTAGACCATCTACGATTATGGAGGTACTGTCATACAGGAGACGATGTCAATTTAGGGACGTTTTCTCTAGTGACGTCTATAGTTTAGAACTGGACAATCCCTAATGAGCCAGGATGATGCTATAGGTTCATGCCATTGGCCAATCTTCACAGGATCCTTCGGTAATAAGGGTTGCTTAGGGTTGACCTTTTATGAGCCATGTCATCACATGTCCCCTTATCCAGTCCCTTAGTCAAAGGCCGAGGGTTTCTTCCCTAGCTAATCTTGGTGCCTATCTTCCGATGCTAAGACCTACCTGTAAGATAGCGAAGTGAACAATGATAGTATTGCCTCCTAGGGTAATTGGTTTTGGCGGGCAAAACCCCTATCTAATGCGGGCAAAACCCCTTAGTCAAATTTGTGCCGTTTCAAATTCTCTATCCTTACCTATAAATAGAGGGACACATATCACTCAAAAAAATCTTTTTGTGGTCATTCATCCTACTAAGGACGAACTCTCGAGCTTCTTCAGTTCAACCGACGAGCCTCTCACCCCTACTCAGGTCAAGATTTTTCCTGCCTTTATATTTCATTTTGACTTCCTCTGCCCGATCCTAGGATCGTTTGTAAGTAAACATGAGTGATATGAGCGATTCCCAGAACCTTTCGAAAGAGTCCATCCCCCAATTCTCTGACCAGGAACTATATAGTGAGCATACCCCGCCATCTCTAAAGAACACATGCAAGTACCCTCTCACCAAACATAGGGAGCCTCGTCTTCTAGAAGGTCTTATGTCCTAATAGATAAGCCTGAGGGATTTGACAAGGTTCCTCTATCCAAAAAGAGGACGATCCCAAGAGTGTCAGGTTCTTAAGATCATCCTAGGGTCGTCCACCCCTTACTATTATGCCTGCCGGTATCGAGGACGATCAGCAGATGGTTAGAACTGATGTAGGCGAGCCTGTTAGGCACCGGGACGCTAGTGGAGTAATGGTTCAGGCACCAAAAATTAAGATAGTGCCACCCAATCAATTCTTGTGGAGGACATCCGGAGCTGGTTGGATCTGGACGACTTGAAGGAGATTCGATTAATCTATGGCATCCTTGAAGATTTCCTTTTGTCTCTGCCTAACCCTGACGAAGGTGCCTATTAAACACCTAATGGCGATGGTAGGATCGTCTATATGGAAGATCTTGTAACTGGGCTGAGGTTCCCAATGTCAGACATGGACATCGCCTTCTTGAAGGCCCATAGGATGAACATTGCCTAAGTACATCCCAACTCATAGAGGATCCTCCGCAGGCTACAAATGCTGGCCATGTACAAAGGATTTGCGTTGAATATGAGGGAGGTGCAGCAAGTCCATAAGATAGTCCCCAATAAGAGGTTCGACCATAGTCATCTCCAGGTCGAAGGTAACAGCAAGATGTTCAGCCTGCCATCGTCTCTTAAAAGTGTATAGAAGTACTAATTCTTCATGATCTCCCATCCATCCCTTTCTAAAGTACCTCAAGAATGGAAAAAGACTGCTATATCAATTAAAAGCAGGGATCTTCCCCTACTAGAGGATCGGGAGATCAAACATGTGAAGAGGTTAACTAAGATGACGGTCGATGGCGTGTTGGATGCCAAGTATGTAATAGAGAACTGGTATTCGGGGACAGTGCTCAATGTTAAAGGGAATCACCTGAACCCTGAGTGTGGTACCTATTTTGCGTAAGGAATCAGGTTCAGCTTTTATAAAGATCGAAACATCGCTCTTTTCTTTTGTGGGCATGGCAAGCATTTTGGAAAAAATGCGAGCTCTGCAAAAGCAATAAAAGAAATCCAAGGGGAGCTCTAAGGGGACGGGCTCGTGGGATATGCATCCACCTCCTAAGGCACCATCCCAAATAAAGAAGGCACCCTCCAAGGGGCGGTGCTCGCACCCCTTTCCAAACCCACGAAAGGTACACAGGCGACCACGTCAACACAAAGGCATAAGCGTCCGTGGTTCGATGCCCAGGAGGAAAGGGAGGAAATGGTTGGGGAGTTATCGATCTCTGGCTTCATTCGGGAGGAGTATGAGGAGGATGTCAGCATCTCCTACCTGGGGCTGGCGACGGATATAGTGAAGTCTACAATTTTTCCTGCAGATAAAAAAAGATATAAGGAGATGTCTCGAGCTAATAGGGTCTCTTTGGGTCTGAGTCATGCTCTAGAGGTACGATCCCTTGTCTAGAGTACATATCGTTTATTGTCTATGAATTTGTTGCACCTTATAATTGATCTTTTATTGTAGGCGACCTAAATAATATACACCGAGGAGACCATGCTTTTCAACAGAGCTGAACAATTTATATGATACTCGAGGGACGCTCAAGCGCAAAAAGGATGATCTAATGCTAGAGGCAGAGCGTAAGGAGCAGGAACATGCCACTACTATTAAGAAAATGAAGTTTGAGCTCAATGGTGTGAGTAGCTTGAAAAGTAACCTCGAGCGCGAACTGGAGGCATGCCAGGAGGAGTTGAGGGTTGCCCACACAAACCTTGCTACTGAGAAAGCCAACTCTAATAAGGAAATAGATAGGGTTGAAACCACTATCGTCCTTATGGTTGATGGCCTTCTGGGACCAATTGATCAAGAAAGCAGTGGATCTCTTTCGAATGGCGGCCAAGTCACTGGTAGAGTTCGATCCTGACCCAAAGATCTTTGAGATTGAGGCCCCCTCTGTCGAAACCAAGGATAGGCAAATTCATTGGTTAAATTAATATTAAGTTCTATGATCGAACTCCTAAGTGCATAATTGAATTAAAGGAAAAACAAATGTTTTCTCGCATAGAATCGGAAAAACTGAGTGCATAATTGAATTAAAGGAAAAACAAATTCATTGGTTAAATTAAAATAATTGAAGACAAATAGGTTTCTAAAATATAAAACTTATATGGAGTGTTAAAGGACTCTTAACACTTTTGGATCTTAAGTGGTTGGCCAAAAATTTTCCAATTGTCTGTTTTGGTTTGCAGCAATTTGTTGGGTTGAGTTTGCAAAATTAGATTGTTTGAGATGTCATAATTTCCTGTAATATGTAGAAGTAACGGAGAAAGAGACGGCTCATCGGTAACAAAAGTTACTATGAATAATATTTTGAATTCCATATATTCGGTGAAATTCCTTAGAAATGAGTTTAAAGTTTTAAAAGGCAAAACAACGTTGTTTAGTTATAGAAGTTGGGTAAATGAATACCTCATGTGCTCTTGTCATCGTTATTTTGCATAGACATACCATCACCGGCTTCATAAAAAGTCTCCATTAAACAGTATCACTTGCAAAATATTCAAACAACAGTTTCAATTTATTTGTTCATGCTTTCTTCGTTTTATACGGCCAATGATTCCACACATTCGCCAACATCAACTTGAAAATCATCAATTTCTTTTATTCAGTATTAGTTACACCTATTCATTCTAGTAAACTAGTATATGGTACTCGTTTAATCAAAAAATTTTATTACATAAAAAAAGGATAGATCTTTAATACAAACAAATATACTGAAATTGTATATCAACAACTCTTTCTCAAGCATATATAACAAAAAATATTCTAATCCCAATTAAAATTGAGAATCAAATCTGCAGCAATTTTCTTCAACCAAGTGACCTAGCTTTAAAATCATGAAAGGAAGGAGCAAGCTTCAACCCAGTTAGTTAAAGCGTTGAGCTTCTCTTGGCACAGCTCGGGTTCAACTCCTACCTCCCCTCTCCTTAGATTAAGATAGATTTAGGATATCTATGTAAAAAAAAAATGAAAGGAGCCCTTCCAAAGATTAAATCACCCATTCAAAACCTCCTACCCAAACTTGGATCGTGTCCTTATGTATCAATACATTAAAAATTCATAATATAATTCTCATTAAACCTTATTTCATACCACATTAGATTCCAATTCTTACATTATCAATACATTCTCAAAAATACCGTTGTGAATTTCCCTTGTATTTACAT
Source organism: Croton laevigatus (assembly GCA_949640765.1). Taxonomy (NCBI): domain Eukaryota; kingdom Viridiplantae; phylum Streptophyta; class Magnoliopsida; order Malpighiales; family Euphorbiaceae; genus Croton; species Croton laevigatus. The sequence goes on from CATIWJ010197734.1 coordinate 9,056, forward strand.
TTGTACTCCACCATAAAATACCTTAACTGTCCCACATCTTCACTAAATTTACAACCCACCCATACGTATAAGAATTAGTTACCAACTTACGCAGTAAAGTACGTTAACTGACTTTATTCATTTTTATATTGCCGCCAACTTGGGCGGCAGAGATATGTATCCTAGCCCATATTCTTTTATTAATGATTACAAAACTAGAGTTGCTACGAACAATATTTTTACAGTCAGCGACAGAGCAAAAGTTATATGGCTCAATTTGCACCCATATTTGTATTAAAATAGGAATCATCAACTTCAAAATAAAGATCATTAACAAGCTCAATTCATCTCATCCAATCAAGGAATGGAAGACAAGACTTGATGAGATGGATACGATGAAAAGGAGCAAAATGTTCAAGAGAAGTTGGTGTATCGGATCAACTATAAATACTCTTGTTTCCAATTTTTTTTTAATGGGTCACACCAACTTGGTTGGTGTATCGATTCTGCCTGTGCAATCTTTATTAATGGGTTACTCCAACTCAGTTGGTGTATCGTATCCACTATAATTACTAGTGTTTATAACCACGAGGAAAGCATAAGCAGGCTAGTTTTTTTTTTTTGGGCAAAATAGGCAGGCAGTTTTATTTATACTTAAACTGCAAGTTTGAAAACTTTCGAAATTTCTCTTTTTCTAAGAGAAACTTTGGACATTTCTAGTTAGGGGTGAGCACAATTAACTGTAAACCACAATTGATCCCAAATCGAACCACAGTGTTATTAATCGAGTGGTTCGGTTTGCGATGGTAGAGACCTAAAAACCAAATATTTTCGGTTGATGTTCAATTCTGGGTTTTTGAGAATCGAACCAAACCAAACCCAAAACTGCATAAATCATTTAAAACTACACCATTTCGTAATAGTGATTTAATATTAACCCTAAACCTAACCTAACCAATCTGTTGCCTCTCATTTACGATTCCAAAGCCCAGTCTCTTAGCTCACCTCTCACTCTTAGATTAGACACTCTCTTCCTCCCCCTCTTGTGCATGGCTGGTCATTCATTGCCGCTATTTAGAGAGAGATTATTCCTCTTTTTTGTGAAAACCAGAGAGGACTTCTTGAGGGAGAGAATCGATTTTAAAAAAAAAATCATAATAATCTTCTTCTTATGTGATAAACGAAAACCCATTTGATTAAAAAAAAAACTCGGTTTAAGGAAACCAAAAAATCAAAAACATGAAAATCCATTTTTGTCAAAGAAGCTTGGGTCTCTGAAGGAAGCTTAGAAAAACGTCTTCAGCAGTACTGTTCGAACTTGATAGGTGATATGTAATTGGCTGGTTCTTCAATTAATGACCATGAAATTGCTTGTATCAAAAACATGAAAGCTTGAGTTGCTACTGGAGGGCACTGCAATGGAAATCAAGAAGTTCGATCTTTAGTGTGCTTATTAGTGCTAATTATTTTTCCTTTGTCGATTTATACATATAACTTTATTACTCATGAATTCATATCTTCATAAGCTATCAACTAAAGAAGGGAATTTTGAAACTAAAATTTCTATAGCCTCACAGATTAATATTTAATGTGAGGGCTTGGGTGCTTTCTGGGTAATCTATGATATATTGTGCTGGGTTGCTGATGCATTTCTTGAATGTACAAAAGAAAAATAGGTTTGATTTGAATAATGCATCTTGTTGTTTGAGTTACTACATATTTTAAATAATGGTGTTACGATATGTCTTCTGTTCCTAGACTATCCTTGTTTGATTATTTTAACGTTCTCACGCCTGGGATGACTCTTAGGTTGAAGGTATCTTGACACGCGCTGCTGATGAATTGCAAGCACTTTAAGAAGAGTGGAAGGTGAATCTTAAGCAGATACTATTGTTGCTTGATTCTCTCTCTCTCTCTCTTTCTCTCTTCATATATATATATATATATATATATATAAGTTATCCATTTTGCCATCATGCATATGATAAATGGAATTTACATGGTGTCCAGAAAGTTGATCCTCAGACAGCAGAAGTAATAGACCAGTTTTTGTTGAAATTGAGAGCTTGTGCAACTGGGAATTCATCTTTCACTTTCACACTAGATGATCCTGTGGGAAACAGCTTCATTGAGAACCCGAAAGAGAATTTAACAAACTGAAATTGTTATCGGCAGCTTCTTAATTATATATGCACATGGAGTTGCATGTTCTAAAGATCTAAACTTTCAGTTCTAATATTTTGTAATACATCTTATATGCTGTACCTGAATTAAAATTTTCTTTTGGGACATATTTATTTATCTTGCTTTTTTTTTTGTCATATTAACCTTTTTTCTTTTCGTGTTTGAAACATTTTAGTAATTATATGTGAATAAGTTTGCTCCATCCTCAGACCCACATATGAATATTAAGTTCTATGATCGAACTCCTGAGCAACCGGCATCATTGGGCTATGTAGTTGACCAATCACAGTTGGCAGAATATGCTGACAGACCAGCATCAGAGGTGATACACACTGTGTCTAATCAAATAAGAAGAGAACCTCATACGTCTGTTGGAGTAGTGTTTAGTCAACGGGCTATTGCTCAAAGCAATAGTGCAGATATTGCTGATGCTCTGTGTCGGTACACTGCACCAGAAGAGGTAATTCAGTTTCATTTGTTAGCTATCCTATGAGTTAAATTGTCCTCACATATCGTTGTGTGTTGTAATCATGTGTGTTTTGTTTAACAGGTGATGACTTTCCCATCAACCTGTGGGGCTTGTGCCAGCAGGTGTGAGACTCGAATGTTTGTCACCAGTATCCTTATCTACTCTTAGTTTCTCATTTATGAATGATACAGTTTCTTTTGATTTAAATATTATTCATATATTGGGTAAGGATCTATGATAATGTCCTGTCTTGGGCTT
>CATIWJ010197790.1:0-10620 GCA_949640765.1 Croton laevigatus
GGTCTACAGTTTGGATAAGTTGACTCTGTGTTGTAAATAAAATGTAAAATAATGCAGACCGTTGAATTTTATAGTCAGATGAAATTTATAATACAGGGTCGATTTCTGTGAACCGCAACCCACTGGAATTGATCTCGGGGCTCAATATAGACAATTTACCGTGCCGTATCGACAGACAAAAAAAAAAAAAATCAAAATTGGCATGCCTCTCGAAATGCTCGCCGAGAGGCATAGCCGGATCCATAAAAATTTTAAAAAGGTAAATTAAGAAAGGGAACTATAGACATATCAATTCTTGTTTCTCTCTACCCCAGCCTGCAAATACCCAGTGAAACCACACGCGGTATAGAATTCCAAAAAAATTTACGTGAAAAGATAAGCCTATCCCCATGCCACGTGACAATCGTCCAGAAGACCTTCTCCGCACGTGCCTTTCGACTACGTCATCCAACGGCAACCAAAAAAAAAAAAAAAGTATAAAAAGATATGGCAAAATGAAAAATCAACCCCAAAAGGACTGGTGCTGTTTGTGCATGAGCTCCTGTTTTAACCTCACGTGTCAAGAATTCTTGACCACAGTTATAGGCAACGAAACGATCAAAACCAAATTAATTCCTAAATATATATATATATATATATATATACTCTCTCTATATATAATTATATTATAATTATAATTAATACGAGAGCTAGTTCAATTTCAAATTAAAAAAAAAATTAGTAGAAAACTTTTATTATTCTCTGATACTAATTACAAATACTAATTACAATACTGTATAACAAAAACATCCATAGATAGATTATTTGTTAATTAGTTAAAACATTCAACATGTAAAAAGACGAGCTGCTCGAGAGCCGTTTGGTGTTCGCTCGATAAAAGCCCGGTTCGAGCTCGGATCGGTAATAAACGAACCGAGTGCGAGCTGGAAAATTAGGCTCGTTCACGAGTAGGAAATTTAGGCTCGTTTAGCGAGCATGCCAGTGCTAGGCTCGGCTCGGCTTATTTGCAGCCCTATTTTTGTACGAATATGGTAATTGGACTTTCTTGTATCTATTGTTTAAAATTTATTATGAAAAAATTAACTTTCGTTGAAAAAATTTAATTCCAATATTTGAAATAAGATAATATAAATAATTTTATAATTTAAACATAGAATTATAATATGAACAGGTAAAATTTGTTGTATAAAAGAAAATTGTATTCAATTCAATACTAAAATGAAATATATATAGTATATAAAAATTAAACGGGTTAGAAAGTACTGAAAACAAGGTGTAACTCGCTCTCTCTTTTTTATTTTTAAAGGTAACGTAGTGTAATTCTCCATTGACTACATAATAACAATAATTGTACAATTCTAGCTAGTAAAGAATATATAATGAAACCAAGTAGGGTAGTTCTATATGTTTAAAATAATAGTTTAAGTGGCTCATCAGAATTTATTGAAACTAATCATGCTATATATAAGTTTCGAGTTTGAATTCTTCTTAAAAAGTATTTTTTAAAATATTTTTATATAATCGGTAATTTAGTCAGACTCGATGATATGAATATGTATTATGTTTAATAAAAAAAATTAAATATATAATAAAACCGTTATTTATTTAATTTTTCACAGAACGGGGCCAATTTTAAAAACTATATACTAATATTAATCTAGATTTAGAAAATTTTATTATTTAAAAAAAAAAACTTAAAATGAGTTTATAATAATTAATCCTAAAATTAACCATATTAAAATGTACATTCCTCTATAATAAATACCCCTCAACTACTACCTTTTCCTTTCCAATCTCTTTCTCTCTGTCTCTCTTTCTCTCTCAACTCAACCAAACCAAAACAAACCAGAGCAACAATCACTCTCTTTCTCTTTCTATCTCTATCTGTAAACCTAAGCTTTGAGTACGGACTGTGTCTTTCTCAGAAAACCCTAAAAAGCCTGCTACATTCATAGCGCATCTCCTCTGCATATCTACTCCCTTCTTTATTATCTTAATTATTATCTCTCCTTCTTAAACCTCCATTGCCATTTCTTCTGCTGCTGCTGCTTCATTTTTCTTTTGTTTCAGTATCTGATTCGATACCAGTCTCCAGTTCATTGTCTCTGCCCTTACAGACACGAACGATCAAGAATTTTATCTGATTCCATTTCTTTATTGCTTTTTTGACTTATTTTCAATTTCTTTATATCTCCTTCGCCAAAAATAAAGGTGGACAGCTTACGTACAACTGGATTCTCAATTTCAAAAATGTTAGAGTGCGGCGGTAGCCACCGCGATTCTTCAGAAAGTGATCTCAGTTTCAAAACTACTAATTCATCAAATAGTTCAATGAGCAGCGAGAGTTGTAGCAGCTTCAGTCGTTTATCTTTCGAGCTTCTTACTGCAAGATCCTCGCCGGAAAATCTCACTCTCAAGCCTCACCGTTCCTCCGATTTCGCTTACTCCGCGATCCGTTCCGCTACTTTCCGCCGTAAAACAGGTCTGACTTTCCGAGACTTCCATCTCATCCGCCGCATCGGTGCCGGCGATATCGGTACAGTTTACCTCTGCCGTCTCAATAGAGAGCGTAACCAGAACGATGAGGAGTATGAGGAAGATGAAGACGGCGATGATCGGTCGTGCTTTTATGCGATGAAAGTGGTGGACAAGGAAGCGTTGGCCGTGAAGAAGAAGGTTCACAGAGCGGAAATGGAGAGGAAGATCTTGAAAATGTTAGATCATCCATTTTTGCCTAATTTATACGCAGAGTTTGAGGCATCGCATTTCTCGTGCATTGTAATGGAGTACTGTTCCGGTGGGGACTTACACTCTTTGAGACACAAACAACCCCATAAACGTTTTTCTCTCAGCTCTGCAAGGTATGTTTTCTTCTTTCCTTCTATTTGTTTTTTAACTTTATTTTTTTTCATTTCAATAAAATAAAAATAAAAAGCTGCAAATTTTTATTTTTTGAAGTTCTCAATCATTTCCATATGAGAACAAAAACCCTGTGTGTTTTTGCTTATCCACCACTGCAATGATCGATCTTTTTGCATGGCTTAGCCTGCGTCGCTTTTGTTTTCTTGTGTTATCATATTTGCTGATATGTTATTGTCTTTTCTCTTCTCTGCGTAAGACATCTATCTTCGATTCATCAATGCTAATCTAATCTAATAATTAGTGATAATTACTCTTAATTAATTAGCATTATTAATTTTGTTTCCAAATATCGCTTTCCGATTTCCCTTATTTTCCTCCACAACAGAGATCGTATCTCTCTGACTTAACCGCAAATTTCCATTATTTGGAATATTAACTATTAATGGTATTATAGAATCATCTCATAATGGCTACTTTCCGATCCAAATTTACCACATCAGGCATTGGTTTTTTTCCTTTGCATGCAATGCAAGAAATCAGAAGATTTGATTTTACAGCTTCTGTTGTTTCTGACTTGCTATTCATTTGTTTGGTTTGCGAGAAAATATTAGTACTAAAATTTTTTCTTTCTTTTTCTTTTTGGGTTTCAGATTTTATGCAGCGGAGGTTCTTGTAGCTTTAGAATACCTTCACATGCTGGGAATCATCTACAGAGACCTAAAGCCTGAAAACGTTCTAGTCAGATCGGATGGTCACATCATGCTCTCAGATTTTGACCTTTCTTTATGCTCAAATGCAATCCCCGCCGTTGAATCTCCTTCTTTCCCTCCCGATTCCACATCTCCACCTGCTGTAACCTATACCCGATCACACTCTAACAAAACCTTCTCTTGCCTCTTGAACCGGCTTTTCCGATCCAAGAAAATCCAGACCTTGAGCCCAAATCGGTTATTTGTCGCCGAACCGGTCGCCGCTCGGTCTTGCTCTTTCGTTGGGACCCACGAGTACGTGGCCCCAGAAGTTGCCTCTGGTGGATCCCACGGTAACGCAGTTGACTGGTGGGCCTTTGGAATTTTTATCTACGAGCTCATTTATGGGCGTACGCCATTCGCAGCTCCATCAAATGAACTTACACTGCGCAGCATCGTGAAAAAGCCCTTGACCTTCCCTACCCATTCTCCTTCTTCCTCGCTTGAGCAGCACGCGCGAGACTTAATATCCGGGTTATTGAATAAAGATCCGAATAATAGACTCGGATCGAAGCGGGGTGCTGCTGACGTCAAAACCCATCCATTTTTTAAAGGGCTTAATTTTGCCCTTGTAAGGACGGTGCCTCCACCTGAGATCCCTGGCTTACGAAGACAAAGGACCGCACCGTTTTATCACGGTAAACCCAAATCAACGGCGTTTGATTACTTTTAGGATCTAAAAAAGTGCGGGGATTAGTGCACGTGTAGCAATTCTGCCATAGATGATGTGTATATTGAAGCCTTTTTGTTTTTTTTTTCTAATTTACTTTATATTTTTGCAAAATTGGTGTATAAACCATTTTTAGGGGAGTAAACGGTGATGAAAAATACGCCTTAGTGGTGAGATTAGAAAAGAAAAGATAGATGAAGTATAGTAAGTATTACTAGTGATTTTTTTTTCTTTTTGAAAAAAAAAAGTATTATTAGTAGTATTATTTTAGGAGTTAGTACAAGACAAGAACCGAGTGAGATCGTGTCCTCCGGTTCACATTGCCATATTACGGCAGAAAAGGTTGAATGATGGTGTGGAAGTGCTGTAAGAACCTAACTGGATTTTACTCGAAATGGAAAGTTTCGGGAATGACTCCATTAACTAAATTTATGTTATGTTAAAAATCGAATTGGAATCATGTTCTTCTAAAGTGTGCTTTTGATTGTGATGGACGGTAACGAAACAAATCAATTTGTAAAAGAAATTAATTGCGAAAACCGACTTTGCATGTTGCAGGTTAAGAGGTGTACTTTATATTATTATTAAAATTAATATCTAGATGTGAATGAAATTTATTGACACACATGGTTTAATCTGATGTAGTGGGGACATGTGCTATAAGATTAGAAAAAAAGTCAAATCTATGATTTCTACGTTGTTTTTATTTTTAATTAACCTCTTATAAGCTAATTAGAAGGTCAACCATCGATTGGCTTCAACAACAATCATACTATTAATCATAAACATAATGTGTCCATATATATATATATATATATATATATATATATATATAATAATAATTGTAACTTACATTACTAGTAGTGGTCTGTGATAGTACAAAGTTTTATTATATGTAAAATAATGCATATTCCAAATTTAATGATTCTATTATTTAATCAACTTATTATTGTTGTAACTATATACATTGCATTTAAAGTTAGTACCACCTTTTATATAAATTTATTTTAAGATCCTTTTCCAACAAAGCAATTAATGGAAGTTTTCTGCTGCTTATTTTCCCTTTCTTAATAATTTTAGAACACTACTACACAAAATTTATCACATTCCCAAAATTTCATGTTTTAGGTATTAAATTCTATTAATAACCTTAGAAAATTGTTAATGAAATTTGTAATATCTATAAAAAGAGTGAATGAGAGAAAGATTTTTATCAAACTAAAATTTTCAATTTATTAAATTATTTTAAATTTTAAGTTTGATTGGTTAACTTCGAATTACAAATAATCTTTTTATAATTAAGCATTTAAAAATATTCGTGAACGTGTCATTTATCAAATCCGCGAAGTTTTATTTGTGCAAAGTGCTGAACTAAATGAAATGATATTAATAAAAAAATATTTTAAATTTAATTAATATCGATTTGATGTAAGAAATTCTATGTTTTTATTGAACTGAGAAATAAATTTTGATAAATAATATGAATTAATAATAAAAATTTTATATCATTGTAAAAAATATAATAAAAGGTTAAAAACTCTTATCATAACTGAAAAGATAAAATGTGATATTTTATATGTTAGAATAGAAATAATTGAGAAATGAGTATGAAATATAATTTTTGCTTAAAAAATATATGAACTACGATATCATTATTACTACATAGAAAATAAAATACAAAACTCATATATAATGTTTGTTAAAGTTCTGTTTCAATATATTTTTTTTTATGTTATTAAAGTTTTAATATCGATGCATTCAAATTATATTAGTTAAAATTTATAAACAAAAAATTTAAAAATATTTAATGTTGGTTAAACTTTATAATAATTTTCATGAATTCAATATGCTCTATAATAACACATACTTTTCATATGACAATAATTATAAGTTGAAGTATAGGAGAAATTTAAAAAAATTCAAAAATTACTTAAAAGGAAAATGCTAATAAAAAACTTGAAATAAGTATTTCATGTGCTACGCGCATGATTAAAATTTGTGGGAAAAAATTTAGAAATATTAGTAAATAAAAATATAAATTTCAAATAATAAAGACAAGTTATAAACAATTAAATAATAGTTTAAGCTACAGAATCGTCATAACCTGTGGCAAAAGGATCAATTTTTTCATTTTTTTTTTGTAACATAGATATACTCTCACACGCTAAATTAGTAGGTTAGAGAAGGATGATACTTGCTTAATGCGTGGATCAAACTTGGCTGATAAGGTGCTGAATGAAGGCATCTACCACCACGCCCCATGTGGCAAATATATGTTGTTTTTTTGTTGAAGGGATTGATGTATGCACCCACTTAAATAAGCATATCCACAGAAATTGACTTTTGTCTCTTCTTTTCTTCTCTCTTTGCCTGCACTTAAAACACAGCCAACCTTGCATTCCTTAGGGCTGCCGTCGGTCATTTTTGACCGGCGGTAGCCCTTCCGCTTTAAATTTTCTTAGATCTATAGTATTTTCTGTCATCCCAATACTCCTATACAAGGAAGCCAAGCAAACCTTCTTGAAATGGGTCACAAAGGTAATCAACATACTAACTTTTTCTTGCTTGAGCTAGCCATCCATGGCCATTTTCGCTATTCCTTGCTGTTCTGCTTTGGTTTTCCATTTTGCAAGCTTTGGTCGATGGATCTGGGCTGGACTAGGTGGTGCACGCCAAGTGTTCGACAAAAGGTCACAACCAATCCCTTCCACTAATGCTGGTTTAGCAAGGCAGGTTAGCTTGTAGGGATTTGTTTGGTGCATATTTTGAACTGTTGTGCTTGTTATTGGACATCCTTGCACCGGCAATAACATTTTCTACTTGTGCACACCAAGTGTTCGACAGAAAGGTTGCTGCCTTAGATCTGGTTTGATTTCTTATCGATTTCAGATCTAGATCCATTTTTGTTAGCTTCGTTGTTTGAAGATTATTCGGGAATAGATTTCGGGTATTTTGTTAGCTTTGTGCTCTTTTGCCGTCGGTGCAATTTCTTGCCTTTGTGCAATTTTTAGGGTTCATCCCTTTGTTTTGGGTTCATCCCATCCTTTTATTTTAGTCCTTGTAATTTTCTACATATCCCAAATATCTAGATGGGCTTTAGTAATCTGTTTTACAGTTTCTGGGTAGGCAGTCTTCCCGACAATTACTGTAATACTGATTCATTTCTCTCGTAGTAAAATTACGACAAGGATATTTTTATCCTTTATCAAAAAAAAAAAAAAGCATATCCACCAAATTTCATAATTAAAATAATGGATGAAATGACAATCCAGGGAAGGTTTGAGAAATGTATATTGTTATGTTATTTCAATTATATTGTAACAGAATATTTTGTGATTCAAATTGAAAGATATGGTTAATAATTTCATTTATTAAAATTGGTTTGAGTGATTGGCATTTGGTACGAAGACATTTAGCTTGTGAATTAGTTCTTTTTTAGGGAATTCATTCATTAAAGATAGAAAATAAAATTGAGTTAAAATTTAAAACCATTTTAATTCGATGTACTCAATGCTAATTTTTGACTTTCTGGTTTTTATCAATTCGAGGTAACAATATCAACCCAGATCCTTAGTCAAATATTAAGAATAAGTCTATGTTATTAATCATTATAATATTATTTATTTACAATCGTGCCATATTTAAAATAAATAAAGAAACTAATAAATTTCATATAGACAAACAAATTTTATATTTTATTGGAGAAAAAGATAAAAATACTGAATAAATTAATAGAAATGAACATGGAAAAATATAGTGGCAGTTTGAGCGGTTCGTCAACAGTTCGGGTGGTTTCTAGACAGTTAAATTGATGGTTTAGTTGATGGGTTGGACGGTTTCTGACGGTTCCATGCCAAAAATGATTATAGTTCAAGAAATAAATGAACTTGAATCGGACCTTTCTCGTTCTAGTTCTGATTCGGGCTTTCACGGTTACAGTTTGATGGTGGGCCAATTTCGGTTAACTGTGATTCAAAGACAGGCAGTTCGGACAAGCCAAACCGGTCTTGTATAGTTAAAACTTTGAAATTCCAACTGAAACCGGCATTGGTCAAAATACAATTTGCTTAGTACATGTAATTACATGTTTGATTTTGACGCATTATAATTTATGATAAACCTAGTTCAAATTGCTATGATTGTAGTTCATAGGGTTCAATTACCGAAGAAGGTGAGGAACAAGTTTCACCTAATTTCCCCCTAATTTCTGTAGCCTTTTGACTATAATCTTAATTAAACTTATAATTATTACAATTACAAGCTTATAATAACGTTATACTGTTATATCAAAGTCGGGCCCCACAAGCATGAGCCGCGTAGACAAATCATGTGGACAGTAAGTATTATGTGGGACATAAAGCAGACATCAACGGCTTGGATTCTCAATAAGTAGTCCTTTTTCAACTTTTTTTTTTTTATATTAATTTATTATTATTATTAGTTTCTGTTATCATTTTATGACTTGTGGGTGTTTTTTTTTTTTGAAGTTGAGTCTGTATGTTTAAATCATTGGTTAATAATAATTTAATTGAAAAACCAAAAAGGAATGATAAAAACAGAAATGAAGGTTCTTTCTTTCTTTGTTATTATTATTATTATATGATTAATTAGTATTTTTTTGCCCTTAGCGGAGGTTCTTTTAGAGTAACTATTACTCAATTTAGAGCTTAAAAGCCCCACGCGATTTATAGGCTGTGCAAATACTCCCACTCTTAACATGCCGTCGTTTCTCTCTTCTTGGTTTTTTTTTTTTATTATTCACCGTTAGTAATAATTTTTCATTTTATAACATCTTATTAGGGGTGGGCAAAATCAAACCATAAATTGAAATTGAATCGAACCAAATTGAATAATTAGTTAACCGAATTTTTGGTTCGGTTCGTAAAATATGTGAACTGAATTTTCGTTTCGTCAAAAAATATGAACCGATTTTTTAACGTGTAAAATTCGGTTGAAACCGAATCCGAACCGAAAATTTGGTTTTCGGTTCATAAATTTTATAATCATTTTTGAACCGAAAACCAAAAATCGGTGAACCGAACCGATTTTGCCCACTCCTACATCTTATAGTTGGATTAATACAACAATAATTTAATTAAAATAAAATATAAAGAGATAATTATTTTATAATATTAGTCTTTTAAATTAAAAAAAATTAAATACCAATGATTGATTAGTTTTGAAATTTACTTATTAATGATATGGCAATAGAAAATATAAGTTTTATTATTTTTTTGTGGGGCAACATATTTAATTATTAATATAAGTAAATTATTTTTTCAAAATTTTTTTTAATAAATAAGTTTTAATAATTTTGAAAGAAAAAGAGTTTTTTAAAATTTTTAAATGGATCAGCAACTAAATTATACAAAAAAATTACAAACACTAAATTGTCAAATGGAAAAAAAAAAAAAGACTCAGTTCCGCGTTTAAATTTAGCACGGATGGAGGAGAAAGAAATACGCCGTAGATGACGGCGCGTGTAAAGACGCGAAGGTGGCGAAGGTGAGTGGGAAGCAAATAAGAGACGCTTGACAACACATGGGAGATTTCCATGTGGTCACCTGCCAACCAAGCAGTGTTTGCAGCTCACTTGAAGGCTGTGTTCCCTTTCTTGTCCGAACCCCTACCCCACTGGACCCACTCATGATGCAATCACGTTTTCCCACGTGTCATTTCCCTCTCTTTCCCACGCCTTCTTTTCTTTCTGCGACCCCACCCACCCGCTGCATGGCTCGGTTGTTACTTGTTAGTTGCTAGAGGTGACAAAATGCCCACTTTTTCTTACTTCTTCTTCTTATTGAACAATATCGCTTCTAATTAATTACTATCCTAAATTTAATTAACTTGATTAGTCTATGTGTTAAATCAATTAAATTAAATTCAATTTTATAACGGAATCTTTGTTATATGTGACAATTTTATGCAGTAAATAAGAAACAAAATGTATAAATATCATGAAAGATTCTAAACTCGTCTGGAATTATAGAGCCAAATACTATAAAAAAAATAAAAATATATTATAATTATAATTTTTAGAAAATGAATATTGGCATTTGTGAATACTAAGTTTGCTATCTAGAAGTCCATTTCATTGGGCCTAAGTCTAGAGTGAAACCCACTAAGCTCTAGTCAAGAGAATCAACTCAATTCAAGTATTTTTCAACTCTATAGGCTTGAACTAGACATCATTCTAGCCCCTCTACAAGCCCGACGTTACAGTTTTCCAGTCTCGTACGTCTCTCTTAATGTTAATGACATTATCCCTTGAACTGGATGTTTTTTCATGTCAGAAAGCTCGCAAATCAGACAGAAAACCAAAGCAACAGTACATATCAG
>CATIWJ010197804.1:0-13100 GCA_949640765.1 Croton laevigatus
GCAGCATATGCCATGCTAAGTGTCTCTGGTGAGCCTGATTTTATTTAACTATTCTGGTTGTCTTTACGTCTTTCCGTGACCTACAAGTTTAGCAAAAACTAAACTTGCTAAGCATTATGCTTAGTGGGTACTTTACTTTCACTCAGTTCAATTTAACATATTAATTATTTACAGATAGCACATGTATCAAACAATAGCATAGCATTGCAAACAAAGCATCACATGTTCACAATATTGCACATATATATAAAAATGCAGTAGATAAAAACAAAGTACCAAACCTGGTTTAATGTTGATTTATTCGACCGCTGCTTTCCGTGTTCTCTGTCTGATTACACAATCTCCCCGCAAATCTAGCTTAACAAGTGTAATCACAATTTTATTTAGTTTCTTATTCAATCTCATATATTATTATGCGTACTCTATTTATGACTTCCATATATATTAGAATATGATTATCTATTGTTAAGTCTTCCATGTTTACGTATGTTCGTTAGGTACTCATAGCTCATTTTTCTTACTTTTACTTACTACTTTAACACTACCGAGTTATTCTTATACGTTTATGCTTTTCATATATTCATTCTCGAAAATTTACCAAATGAATAGTATTTTGCCAATTTGCGTTTACGTCTCCACTTCGTAAGATTACGTATAATCCATTTTCTGTAAGCTAGTTTGGCACGTTTGGTCATAATTGTAATACATATGAGGTCCAAGATATTGGGGTTACATCTTATAGTCTTCGTCTAATAGTTAGGTTAATTCGTATTTCGCCAAATACAATTCAATTTTTACTTAGTCAAATTTTAGGTCCATTTCTACAGAAATTTCGCCAGAGTTCCGGCTACGTATGGAAAGTCCGTGAATAGTAGCAGCGACTAAATGAATAGTCCCTGCGACCATACACGGGATCTTGCAAAGAAAATCTCACAAACACTTCGACAATCTGTCCTTATACCTTCACTCCTCATATAAACTGAAAATAAACTCTTCTATAGATAATTTACAATACACAATCCCAAGTATTCATTAATTACCTTCTGCGCATAGTTTACTAACCTAAGTATATCTTTCTCATTTTAGGTCCTACTGAAACAATTCCTGATTCTATAGTTAGCCAATATATTTAGGTACATTATTGTCTTCTACTATGTCATCCAATTATGTTATTAACATATCCAAATTATAACTCTAAGTTGCAAATCTAGTTCAGTCATGTTTCTAGGTTTCAGCTTGTATGCATGTTACTAATTTAATCGTATCTTCTTCATTATTAGTTCAATTTGGTTGCTTCTTATCTCTAAAGTTCCCTAACAAACAGGGGAATAACTTTGTCTACTGCCCCTACTTCAAAATATGTCATTAACCTAGTCAAATTGTCAACCCAAGTTCATAATTCAGTTCTGCTCAGAACTAGTTTCAGACTTGCACCACCTTTGGTTTTTCGAGTATATCTTCCTATGTATTTAGTTTCTGCCCAAACTTTTCTACAGCCATAAATTAGACATATAAACCTACAACTTTCATGTTTTTCATTTCCATAAATTCTATTTTTATCATGGTCAAATAATTTGTTGCAATTCGGCCTGTTCTGTTAGCCTATCTGATTCCGACAGTCTGACCGCCGGCCAGTATTCCGGCCATAACTTCAGTTTTACAGGTCCAAATAAGGCAAATCTGGTCTCTATGTTTAGCTAAGACATAGACCTATAACGTTCTATTTTATGAGTTTCCCAAATTCCGACCCTATCATGTTCGAAACTCAACTTGAATCCAACCCTAGAAATCTGCTAGATTATGATTTCAGCTTTCTTTCATCTTGTTCATCAATATACAAGCTTTACTTAATTAATTAATCACTTCATCTTGATTACATGATTATCCCCTTACAAAACCGTAGAATTTCAGATTCTAATGTTTGATTTATCTCTTAAATAAATGGTCAAATAGAAGAGCTAAGGGTAGATATAAGAAATTTACCTTGGAATTCATCTTTACCTTAAGAAAGTTGGCTTGAAATATCACAAAATCTCATACCTCATCTTTGGGTGAGAGAGCCAGCTACCATGGGAGAAGGGAGGAACATTTTTGTTTTTCTCAAATGAAGAGTTTGGCTAATTTCAACTTTATATATTTTTCATTTAATTTTGATTTAATTAATTATCAATTTAATGGTTATAAATTATCCAACACAAAATGAATCAATGGTTAAGATGTACCCAAATGGTTCGATGTACAAATTTTGCTTCATGGCCAAACACGTGGCTCCATTTTCAACATTCACCAATTAGCCTCCTCCCTTAGCTAAGTTTTTGCAAATATGTCCTTCTAAAGTTCTACTTGACCTTACTGCAGTCCTTTATTA
This sequence comes from Croton laevigatus, assembly GCA_949640765.1. NCBI lineage: Eukaryota > Viridiplantae > Streptophyta > Magnoliopsida > Malpighiales > Euphorbiaceae > Croton > Croton laevigatus. The sequence continues at coordinate 2,369 of CATIWJ010197804.1, forward strand.
ATAACTATTTATGTACTATTCTAAATTTAATAATTATTGTGCCAAATGAACCTAGACACCTAAATAAATGTCATATTCAAATTTCAGGTCAATCCGAGCTATCGATAATATTTGGCATCGTTTTCCGTCGGGTCCCGTCGCACTGCCTTGGGCAGCCTGTGCACTGTCTGCTAATTTCATCATAACTTTGTCTATACATATCCAAATTAAGTGGTTCTTATTTATACGTTTAACTAACACATAAAGGAATAACTTTTATGTTTTACACTTCTGAAAATTAGGTCATCTTGGGTTCCGAAATTTAGATTAAATCCACAAGTTTTATATGAGTCAAGTTTTCGTGTTTCAGTGGAATTCTTCGCACATGTAATTCTGAAAACTACTGTAATTTCACCATTATGATCTATTTAACCTCAAAACATCATATCTAATATATTTTCAAGGTTTAATACCATTTTTGGGGAACTTTCATTTTAGTTCTTATCTTTCTTAGAATTTACCAAAGTGTCCTTTATAGAAAATTCGTTATATCTTTGTATACGTGCGTATTCTGAAAATTCCGTTACGCGTCGTTGGAACCAGTAAACTCCCGAGATTTCATATTTAACATCCCTTATGGGCACTACTAAGACCTTACAAAACTTTTTGGTAAATTCCATTTAGGTCCCTAGCCTTTTCCATAATGCCGACGGGTCCCGCTGAGCTCCGTTGGCATACTTTTGCCTTCTGGATGCGATCAGCGGCTGTATGATATCTTATTGTAATTTTTATTACCAAATTGATGTATTTAGGGTTAACTTCCCTCGGAGGTCACCCATCCTAGCTTGTACTGTGACTTGAGCATGTTTAACTTCGGAGGTTCGGCGAATTTCTCTGCGATCCTTCCGAGTCTACGCGCTCAAACTGTATCATCAGAATCTACAGTTGTCAAATATTACGTCTATATTCAATTTCCTTATTCCTCTGCCTACGACTTGTGTATAATTTACATTTTTCGTTATTCCTTCCTTTTTACTTACCTTTTGTTTACCATTGGTTTACTATTTATTTATCTTATTTATAACTTGTTTACTTTTCATTTACAATAGTTTACTACATTTATGATTTCTTACATTTTGTTTATTACATGTTTACTATGCCCATAACTTAATTCATTTGTTGTTTACAATTTGGTCACTATTTTTATAATTGGTTTACTTCTGGTTTACCCCTAGTTTACTATGTTCATAATCTATTAGCTTATGGTTTATCATTGGATTATTATGCTTAAAATTCATTTATTTTTCATTTTACAACACATTTCCTTCCTTAACCTTTCTTATTATGAATACTTTTATCTCCCCTGATCGGATCATTCAGCATTTCAGACATTACAAATTTCTTGGCGTTACAATCCTTAAGTGCATTGGTAACTTATCATCACAACTTCAAAACTTAGCTATATTTTCAAATCAAATATCTGGAAACATTCCAGCTTCTATAGGAAATTTAGTAAACTTGGAGGTTTTATATATGGATGATAGCAAGCTATCAGGTAGGATACCCCAATCTATTGGAAATTTGCAAAAAGTAGAGGATATGCGTTTTCAAATAAATAAGTTTTTTGGAGTTATTCCATTCTCTCTTGGAAACCTCACAAACTTGAGTCTACTTAATTTGTCACATAATAATCTTGGAGGCTCCACTCCTTCAACTCTAACTAACTGCAAATATTTGCAAGTACATGATTTTTCTAATAACAATCTTAGTGGAAACTTACCTTCAGAAGTTATCGGCCTCCAATCCTTGTCGATTTCTGTTAATTTTGCAAAAAACCATTTCATCAGTACTCTTCCAATTGAAGTAGGCAATTTGAAAGCCTTAGGTGTCTTGGATGTCTCTAATAACCTATTATTAGGTAATTTACTGACAAGTCTTGGAAGTTGCATAAGCCTAGTCTTGAAAGCCTTGTTTCTCTTGGTGCATTGAAATGCTTTTGCTTTTCATTTTCGAAACAGTTATAAATGTTTAATTTCATTTTGTTTATTTTGACATTTGATTGGTTGCTGTTTGTTTAATTTCTTAGAGAAAGCCCTAGTTTCGCTGATTTTGTTTTATAATTGAACTATAACAGTTGCTATTTTCTGATAAATCAAACATTTTGAGGCGTAGCTAGTCATTTGTTGATTATGCATAGTCTTTTTCAATTAGCTTTGCATATTTGTTGAACGCAATAGGTTGTTGTTTGTGTTCTAATTTTGCTTTTTTTTTGGCTCAAGATTTAAATGAGGATCAGTTAGCAAAAATTTCAAATATAGGTATTTTCTTAATTTAGTATAGTTAATCCAACATTTAATTTCTTAGAGAAAGCCCTCAGTTTCGCTGATTTTGTTTTATAATTGAACTATAACGGTTGCTATTTTCTCATAAATCAAACATTTTGAGGTGTAGTTGGCCATTTGTTGATTATGCATATTCTTTATCAATTTGCTTTGCATGTCTATTGTACTTTAATTAGTTTCTACAATAGGTTGTCGTTCGTGTTCTAATTTTGCATTTTTTTCTCAATATTTAAATGAGGATAACTTAGTAAAAATTTAAAATATAGGTATTTTCTAGTATGGATCTGGAAAGTTTCGTAATTTTTGGACTTGAAGATTGAGAGATAAACCCAAAGAATAGTGGTTGTCCCTATTTCTGCCAGATTCACAGTCTCATTTTACGGCACAAAAACAATACACTTGATGAGAGAATTAAGCAACATATCAAAAAGGAACGTTAATCCTTAGTATGTTTATTTATATCTGAAAAGTTTCATAATGTTTGGACTTCGGGATTAAGAGAAAAATGATGGTTTCTATAGAATAGTAAAGCTGCCTCTGTTTCTGTGGCAGATTCATTGTCTGAGTTTACGGTGCAAATATGGCAAACATAGTGATGGAACTGGGCAAAATATAAAGCATGAAATCCTTGTTATGTCTAATATGGATCTGGAAAGTTTTGTGAATTTTAGGCTTAGGGATTGATAGATAAATTGACATTTTTAGCATAGCCAATTGAATGATTTCATTTATATACCTCTCTTTTATTCATCTGTTGATTTAGTTTTGAGCCATTTGTTGAATAAGTATTGAATAATTGTTAAATGGAAGTTGAATTATTTCAGAATTCTTATTTTTGCATATTTTAGTTACTTATATTCCTTTTTCTACTATTTTACTTTGGTTTTTAGAACTCGTAAGTTATTGAATATGTATTGAACAGCTGTTGAATCAAAGTTTAATTGTTTAAAAATTCTTATTTTTGCAATTTTGTTAGTAAGAGTCTTTTTTGCTGTTGTTAGTTGGATTTAAGACTCATAGGTTGTTGAATATGTGTTAACCAACTGTTGAATCGAAGTTGAATCAATATTGAATGTGTGTTGAACAATTATTGAATTTCAATTGTTTCATAATTCTTGTTTTTGCATATTTTAGTTAGTAAGAGTCTTTTTTGCTATTTTATGTTGGTTTTTAGAACATGTTGCTTGACGAATATGTGTTGAACATCTGTTGAATCTAATTTGAATCAAGGTTGAATTGTTTTAAAATTCTTGTTTTGCATATTTTAGTTAGTAAGAGTCTTTTCTGCTATTATTGGTTGATTTTTAGGACTCGTAAGTTGCTAAATATGTGTTGAACAACTGTTGAATCGAAATTGAATCAATGTTGAATGTGTGTTGAACAATCGTTGAATCAAAGTTGAATTGTTTCATAATTTTTATTTTTCCATATTTTAGTTAGTAAGAGTCTTTGTTGTTGTTTTAGATTAGTCTTTAGATTTCATAGCTCGATAAATATGTGTTGAACATCTATTGAATTGAAGTTAAATCAAAGTTGAATTGTTTCAAAATTTCTGTTTTTGCATATTTTAGTTAGTAAGAGTCTTTTTTGCTGCTGTTGGTTGGTTTTTAGGACTCGTAGGTTGTTGAATATGTGTTGAACATCTGTTAAATCGAAGCTAATCAATATTGAATGTGCGTTGATTCAAAGTTGAATTGTTTCATAATTCTTGTTTTTGCATATTTTAGTTTTTAAGAGTCTTTTTTGCTGTTTTAGGTTTGTTTTTAGAACTCGTAGCTTGATGAATGTGTATTGAATATATGTTGAATCAAATTAAATTTTTTTTTTTTAAAGTGTATTTAGATTATCCAGTTACTTTCATGGCATTATTAAATAATTGAAGTTGAATTTCTCGAAATTTTTATTTTTGTATATTTTAATTAATAAGTATTTTTTTTTTGCTGTTTTAGGTTGGTTTTTAAAAATTAGAGGTTGAAATTAAAATTTTAAATTTTAAATTTTTTAGAATTTATTTTATTAAAATAAAAAAAAGGGACTATATATATGTATATATCCCTATAATAATTTAAACGTTTTTTAATTTTATTATTAAAAAAAATTAAAAAAATTACATTAATAGAATAATAAATTAATTTTGTAATTGAAATGTGTTTTTAAAATTTATTTATTGAATTTTTTAATATGTAGTGCTAATTAATATTAATTTTAAAGTGTTTATAGAATGGAGAGTATAATACACTTTTTTTGAGATGAGAGTGTGATTGTTTTTTAAGTTAGATAGTTAGTTTTATATAATTAATTGATTAAGTGTCCTTTGTTTATTATAAGTTTATAATTTTTATATTATTTTGTTCAACGAGACTGTTTTTTAAATTATTTTTATTTGTGGAACCATTTTCTTCAGATCCTTTTTTCTAATTCGGTTTTCCATTCACCATATTTAAATAAACTTTATTTTATAAATAATTAAAGGTAGTAATGAATTTGTTTTCTTAAATAACAAATTTGTTATTTAAGAAAACAATCCTTCCAAACTCCATTTTCATTCATTTTTTACCCAAATAATCCTAAGATTGTTGTTATGACAGTAATCTTAAAATTAATCTAATTGCTGATCCAACACCCCAGCAAAGATCTGGAAAGATTTCAAAGAACACTATTTTGAAGGGGGTGCAACTTATGGTATCAGAGCCAAGTACATTAAGTTTTCTGGATGTGTAATAATAAAATAATCTAATGTTCTGATTAAAAAAAAGAAGTTTAGCACCTCATGATATATCAAAATAATATGACTATTTGAAGGCTTATAACTGAATAAAAACTAGCTAAAAATACTCCTAAAAATCACAACTTATACTAAAAGAAATATCAATTTTCTTTTTTCAAAAATTCTGCACTAAAAAAATTCAAATCACAAAATATTTTTATCAATTACATGGTTTTGTCATTTAATAGATTATTAAATTTTGTCTACGAAATCAAATGGAGATTATTAAATTTTGTTTATGAAATAAAATGGATTCCTTTTGAAATTCAAAAGATGCAATTGGGAATTATTTTCATTTGACAACTGATATATTTTATATTGGTTGAATTTTGAGAAATGCATCTATATTCGAATTCCATTGATAACTATATTAAAAAATAATGAAGAAAAACTATTCCCATAAAATTTTTTAAAATTCTTAACCAAGCGGAAAGAGACCCACAAGTTTTATTTTTCCATACGAATAAAAGAAACGAGATAAAGAGTCCACGAAAAAGAGGAAAATGAAAAAACCACATTTTTTCCTTTTGTACACACAAAAAGGAAAATTCATGAATACTTTCTAAGGTCACATAATAGAAAACTGCAGGCAAGATTTATGACTAATAGAAAATAAGACAGTTGAGTGATTATGTATTTCAAGATGTGAGTTCTTGTTTGATTTATGTGTTTGCTTTCCTTCCGTACCCGTTTGGCTTCATTTCATAGCGCAATTTTCGGTTTTCGGCTCCCTCCAAAGCGTAATTTCCAACTACCCTTATAATTAGTGCATTGACTACCGTATTCTAACATTAGTGTATTGACTACCCTTAACATTAGTGTATTGCTACTGTACTCTAACATTAGTGCATTGACTACTCTTATAATTAGTGTATTGACTACTGTACTCCAACATTAGTGCATTGACTACTGTACTGTAAAGCGATTTATAGGACTTTTCAAAGTCTTCCTGATTTTCAATAATTTTTCTAAGTCTTCCTTTTTTCCGATAACTTTTCAAAGTCTTTTCTCAACGAAGTGTTCTTACTGCCTCTGTTTAATAGTTGGAAAAATCTCCGTCTTTTTTAATTCTTTACACCCTAAAAACATAAGTACCAATAAATCACCACTACCAATACACAAATAATAATAAATAATTACTAATCATTTACACCACTTACTTTTCACCAATACCAATAAAGAAATAATAATAGACAATTACAAAATTTACTATAAATGGAAATGTAAATAACCAAAAAAGACACCCAAAAACGGAAATGTAAACTTATAAAAAAGACGGAGGTAGTAATATTCTCATCTTTTCTCAACAAAGTCTTTGGAAAAATGCGGCTCTTCCTATTTTTCATTAGTTGAAGATATTTAGAAATGGACTTAAAAACTTATTTTAGGGAAAAACACAAAATTAGCACCTTGTTAACAAAAATAGCCCCTTTATATTTTTTTTTGACAAAACTAGTTACCTATTTATATGTTTTTTTTTTTTTTGAAAAAGTAATGCCCCTCAAATTTTACTGTACATCATTACTTTTAACTGTGTTTTTATTAATTTTTAATTGATTAATTCTTTTTTTTTAATCACTTCTTGACAACTTTTTTTTTCTCTTTCCCTCGTAATTATTGTATTCTTCTTCACAATTTTTTCTTTTGGTTGGGTAAATGGGAGAGTAAATAATAGGTAGTTAGTTTTGTCTATAAAAGTTAAAAAGGTAGCTAGTTTTATCAACATTTATATAAAATGTGGTTACTTTTTTCTTTTTTTGACTAAAGTAGTTAGTTTTGTCAAAATTTATTGAAGAAGTTGCTACTTTTGATAACATTCATTAAAGAGAATGTTACTTTTATCAAATCCCCTTTATTTTACCCCCAACTTTCCTGATTTGCAACCCAAGTTGAACTTTTTCAGCTTAAACCTATTATATGTTTTTGGTAAACTGATAACAGAAAGTCTAATAAGTTCGGTAAATCTAATTAGTTCAGTCTAATTAATCGAGTAAAAACCGAACTCAGATCACTAATAGGTAGGTCTATTTACATGAAACCAAAATAAGTTTGGAAAAATAGGGTGTATGGTGGAGAAATTTTAACTTCTTGTATTATATAATTACAATTATAATAATTCCGAATAAATAAAATAAAAATAATTGGAAGTACTACCTCCATTTTTCTCATATCTTTACATTCACTATTTCACCAATACCAATACAAACCTACTTTTCACCAATACCAGTACAGAAATAATAATAAACAATTCTGTTAAAAAAAATAATAATAATAAACAATTATTAACCCTTTAAAAAATTTACTTTTTCACCAATACCAATAAAAAAATAATAATAAACAATTACAAAACTTACTATAAATGAAAATGTAAACAATTCAAAAAAACACCCAAAAACGGAAATGTAAATATATTATAAAAACGGAGGTAGTAGTTGATAACTTCTGGAACATGTATGAGCATCAGACTAATCATATTTAATGCATATTTACTCACATGAAATTAGGCTTTCAATAATACGAAAATGACATTTCTTACTATTTGCAACTAAAATCGGTGTCGTTAATGTAATTTTTGCTTGTATCCAAAATGTTGAATTGAATCTGATTTTAACGGGACAGTGGCCCATGTTGTTTCTTTCATTTCGTGTCAATTACCTTTCTCCAATCTCCACATCACGGGCATCCATATTCCATTGGGAAGGGTTAGAAAGAGACTTTCAAGACTTCAATTTTTTTTTTTTAAATAGTGCGATAGATTGTCTGTCCAGAGTACAGAGATCAAATGCAGTTAGCTACAGTTTTCAAATTTTAATTCTGTTTTGCAATTGAGACAAAAAATAATATGTACCATTGAATTTACAATCATTTTTAATTTATAATACAAAGCCAAAATTTAAAAACCTATGACGTACTACATTTAATCTCGGGGCTCAATGTAAATAATTTATCAAACCATTTTCAGGAAAAAAAAAAAAATTGAAAGTCTTGAAGCTTCTCTTCGAGACTTCTAGCGAAGCACTTCGATTCGGAAAGGTTAGAAGTCTAGAAGAGACTTTGTCTTTTGTCTTTTTTTTTTCTCTTTTTTTTAAGTGTATTTCTTTAGAAGAGATATTATTAGGGTTAGGGGGCCTCTCAAAATATTAGATTTTTTGAATTATTATTAAGTTTGATCGTGTCGTATATGTGCTTAAGTTGTAGTTTGAATAATCATTAAATTAAATATCTATTAAAGGGGAGAAATATAATTTTTCTTTGAAAGAATTGAGAAAAATAATTAATTAGGTAGAAGAAAAAAAATACATCAATTTTTTTGGATTTTATATCATGAAATAAAATATCAATTAAAGAGAAAAAATATTTTTAAAAAATGAAAGGGACAAAAAAGAATTAGGTAGAAGATAAAGAATGCATCACTAATTCAATTGCTATAACTTGTCTATAATTTAAACTTATTAAGTTATTTTAAATTCGATAATCTAACATAAGAATTTTATATTAAGAATTATACATTTGGGTTGTATTCGTTTTTTATTGATTTCAATTTTATTTTTCTGCTAACGTTTCTTTCCTTCTTTTTTTTTTCTAAAAAAAAAGTTAGAAGAGTATTATAAAAGGATAATTACTATGCGGTCCCTAATATTTGCTTTAATATGCTCTCAAGTTCATGAGTTTTCTAAAATATGCTATAAGGTTCCTCACATTTTGAAGAAATATAATCCAGGTTCCTTCCGTTAGTTTTCCATCCATTCTATTGTATGTTATGAGGACCAAAATGAAAATTTTTTGCACTAAAACGGTATTTTTCTATCTAACCCATCTCTCCTCTCTCTGTTGGCAGGCTTGAAAAATGACGTGAATAGCCGATTGTTGCCACTTTCAAACAAAGCCGCCATCGCTGGAGTGAAGCCCGTTTGACAAAGAACATATGGCCACCAGAATCAACCATCATTGTTGCCTCTTCTTGCCTAAAAATCGTCCAAAAATCACAAGGAAAGGCCAAAAATTGGATTTTCAACTTGATCATGGGGAGTCTTTTAATAGCAAGATATTAATTGTTGGTGGGCTAGAAAGGGAGAAACGATTGGGTTTTAGAAATTGTAAAGGGTGAAAAATTTCCATTTTGGTCCAGCTGAAAGGTAAGAGAAGAGAAAAATTATAATTTTGGCCCTCATAATGGCAAAATAGATGAAAAACTAGGGAAAGGATCCAGAGTATATTTCTTTAAAAAGTGAGGGATCTAATAGCATATTTTAAAAAATATCAAGGAACCTGAGAGCATATTAGAGCAAACTTCAAAAATTCTAGAGTAATTTTTCCAATTATTAATCAAGATTAGTTTGCTAGTACAATTCCATGAGTAAGCCGCATTACACAATTTATTCATAAGAAAAAAGGAGCTCAAGAGGAAGAATGAGAAACCCACATTTTTTCCTTTTGTACACACAAAAAGGAAAAATCATGTATACTTTTTAAGTTCACATAATAGAAAACTACATGCATGATTTAAAGACTAATTGAAAATAATACAGTTGAGCGGTTATGCGTTTTAAGATGTAAATTCTTGTTTGATTTATGTGTTTGCTTTTCATCCGTATAATTTCAGGTTTCAGCTCCCTCAATACGGCAATTTCTTGCTCCCGTCAATAAAAAAAAATAAAAATAGAAAGCTTCTTAAACTCTGACAATATTCATTGACTACTCTATTTTAAAATTGCATTTTATAATAAAATTTTAAAAACTAAATGAGTCAAAGGGTCATAGTTTCAATAGCAAGGCCTCAAATTATTCATTATGCATTTTTTTATTTTTTTTTGGTAGAAGTAATAGTAATTAAAGATCAACTATAGGATTTTAAATGGCTTGAAAATTGATAGTCACATACTCTAATTATATCCCTAGTACAATTTTTTTCAATTTCATTTTTTAATGGATTCATACCCAATATTTAAATTCAATGATAAAAGCCTTTTTTTTTTTTGAAAAAGAAAATTTAATAAAAATCTTATAAATAAGCGGCTGAGCAAAATAGGTAAGCTGTTCATAAGTTATACAATTTTAAAATTACTTTCTAAGCACTTTTTAGCTTAAAAATTATTTATTTATTTATATTTTTTTTTTATAATATAAAGTAGCAACTTGATGATTTAAAAAAACAAATTAGAAGTCATTTCAAATACCGTGGCAACTTAAATCCAAAAATATCTGAAAATAAAAAATAGAGATTTGAAAATAAAAAATTTTAAAAAATAGTACAACAACAAAATTAAAGCAAAATACAAATATAAATATTTCAACTCTCCCCCTTCCTCATTCCTCCTCTCCCACTTGCAATTATGTTAAATTAGTGCATTGACTACTGTACTCTAACATTAGTGTATTCACTACCCTTACAATTAGTGGATTGACTACTGTATTGTAAAGCGATTTATAGAACTTTTTAAAGTCTTCCTTTTTTTTCAGTAATTTTTCAATGTCTTACTTTTTTCCGATAATTTTTCAAAATCTTTTTTCAATGAAGTCTCCTTTAATAGTTGGAAAAATAATGTGTTAATCTTTTCTCAACAAAGTCTTATGGAAAAATAAGGCTCTTCCATTTTGAGTTTTTCATTAGCTGAAGATATTTGGAAAAGGACATAAAATTTTA
>CATIWJ010197888.1:0-15432 GCA_949640765.1 Croton laevigatus
CTGCGCTATAGGACTATATGTTCTATAGACGGCCTAGTGTACTCGATCCATCGCTTCCGCACGGGGAATACGTTCGTCGATTTCGAGGTATTTACCTATTCCCAACTGATTTATTTATATTCGTTATAATTAATTCCTTCAAGGAGAATAAAAGAAAAAGGTTTATTAAAGACTTATACAGCAAATAAACGAGTAATCATACAGTGGAACAGTGATGACACGTCATCTGCTGATATGCATGTGATTTAATTCTATTTATTAGTTACAGTACGTCAGCGGATGACGTGGTTATATAATTTTTCCAGATAAACACCACCAACGTTGATGGAAATGAATTTGACCTCGTCATTACAAATTTAATGCAAATTTCATTTTCCAGTCACAAACAAATAATGCAGTCCTCTTTGATAGGGCATTTTAGCCCTTCATGTTCAAAGTTGTACATCATAAACTAATTTCAAACATACCAGAGTTTTTCCAATTATTTACATTTTACTATATCAACTATATATTTAATTACATTTATCTATATGAGTATTTGGGTATGAGAATTTCAACTCTTTTTTCTTTTAATTAGGTCATGGCTACATTACCATTAGACTTTATTTTTACTTGCAATTAGTAATAAAATATTATTGTATTTTATGAAGACATTACTAAGTACACCCCTTAATTTAATGGGTGTACTATGTATATGCTAAAGTGCTATATAATAATTCATGTGTATAAAAAAAAAAATTTAGAAAAGATGAAAAAACATAGACCTATTAAAATTAAAAAGTATTTTCTCCTAATGAAATTTATGATTTTACTTTAAATATTTTTTATAAATATTTTACCAACAAGAGTTTGATATAAGTAATTCAATAACACTCTTACCATTATAAGTAAAAAGTTGAGTACTGGGGAATTTTCATAGTGTAACCAGCAGTGTATCCACCATTTAAGAGAAAAAAAAAGTTATGATTTCAATAATTTTCATAGTGTGATCCGTAGTGTATCTAATAGAATATAATATATAAAATGCTAGCAATTCTTTGTGCCAAACTATAATTGTATGCAACCTTATATCCACAACATAATTATTATTTTTATTTTCAGTCGACGTATTGTTAGTTGCTTAGCCTCAACAGCTATAAACTAAACCAAGAGGCACCAACAGAAAGTGCACTTCGTAATAAGTGTGAATTCCACTTTCTTTTTATGTTTTTTTAAATCGTCCCATTAGTTTTTCCGTTCGAAATATATGATTAATTTCTATTTTTTTTTACTTATGAATGCAAGTGTCTTTACATTTTTCAATCAATATTAATTAATATGTACGCACTTTACTCTTATGATTAATAAAAAAAAAATATTGAAACTACATATATTTCAATAATGTACTCTCGAGTATTTTAAAACGATGGTATCATTACCAATTTAACAACAAATTAACAGATGAATTTTATTTTTTCAAAATAATTTATCATGGAGAAATAAATTTATATTTGTGGAAGGCTAGAGTAAATCACATAAAATAAAATATTTATGTAATACGCACGTGGTTCATAATTTAAAGCCAAATTACTTTAAAAATAATTTATAAGTCAAATTTAAAAAAGCTCATTGTTAACGATATAATGTATCAGGGGGCGTGTGACGTGGTGATAAACGCCTTCATTAAGTATCTCATCAACCCAAGTTCGATCTACACATCAAACATGCGTCACCTCTCTCTAAGCTACTAACTAAGTATGTAAATGTATACTTATATTTTAAAAAAAAAAAAAAAGAATCTAATGTATCATTCCTTTAAAAAAAATTTAAAATTTAAAAAAAGAAAGTGCGAATTAGGGGTGTTCATTTTCGGTTCGGTTATAAAGAAAAACTAATAAAGTAAAACCGTTAACCGAACCGATAAAATAAAACCGTTAACCGAACCGATATTATCGGTTCGGTATGCGGTTTCGGTGTTCCACCAAAAATTCCCTTTAGTTAAATTTTGCACAAACACCAATCAGTTTCTCCATGAAAACTCTAATACAACTCAAACAAATCAATACAGAAGCAGAACAAATCAATACAAATCATAAATTTAGATTACAAAAACTAAATAAACTTATCAAATTACAAAAACCAAATGAACTTATCAAATAACTATACATAAGCAGCAACAACAATACAAATCCACAACACAACTCATAATTCAAGTTTAGATTAATTAACAAAATAAAAAAAGAAAAAAATTGAAAAAAAAAAAAGAAGAGACAAATCATCTGCCGGAACCCAAGCTTCACCGCTGGCTACGATTCTGCTATCATCAGAATTGCAATCCACCACATCGTCACGATCTGCCACCTTCATCAATTTATATAAATCAAGAGAAACCATACCTGTTTACAGAGAAGATGCGTCGCGTCGTGTCATGGCGGTGGCTGTTGAATAACCCACAAGAGATTTTCGAAGGGGAGGCAGAGAGGAGATCGTTCGGTGGAGGAGGTGGCGGCGGTGGCGGAGTAGCTCTCTCTCTCTCTCTCCTCGGCTCGCCTCTGATCTCTCTTTCCGATCTGATTAATCATCGGCCAAAAGCGGTGGTGGCCGTGGTGGTGGACGAGTACAAACAGAGGTGTAGGTCGTGGTAGCAGAGGAGAAGAGAAGAGAAGGTGGTGCCGGTGCCGGTGGCGGAGCGGAGAAGAGAAGGGATGGTGGCTGGCGGCAGAGGAAACACTAGGTTAGAGAGAGGGTTAAGAAAAAACGAAGAAGAAGAATAAAGAGGAGAGGCAAGCGGTTAGGGTTATTATAATTTTTAGGGTTAAAGAGTAATAGAGTATATATAGGGAATATATCGGGATTCGGTCGGTTCGATGCGGTTCAGTTCCAGAATTAGTCAAATCGCACGCCGAACCGAAATTTTCGGTTTATCTAAATTACTCACCGAAAACCGAATCGAACCATTCGGTTCTGTTTCAGTCGATTCTTCAGTTTTCGGTTTCTGATGAACACCCCTAGTGCGAATCACTCCGATCATTTCGGAAAGTAAAATTGGACAATATAGTCATTTCAACTTTATTCTTGTTTTTTCCTGACATTGACATAACATGTTACTAGTGCCCAAAGCATCCACTTTATTTATCAAAGGGAACCGCAATAACTATAAGTGGTATTATTTTGATGTTTCACTTAATGATTTTTTATTCTTTTTGGATTCAAATCATCCTTTTTGTTTGTTTCTCTGGTTAAACAATGGATGCAACAGGTTCTGAATGACGAGATGTTTGCAATTTTAGTGTTGATGGCATTGTGCGCCACCTTCATCAAAACTCCAACCGTTATGGCAATATACAAACCGTCACGGTGGCTTTACAGAATAGAGAGGCAACCTAAAAACCCACAAGAGATTAATCGAATCCCGGCCTGCATCCATGAACCCCAGAGTATAAATCCACTCCTGAACTTGATCGACTTAATTACAGGAGTTAAAAAGCTTCATGTAATGCATCTGACTCAACTTTCCGATTCCTCATCCTCTATTATGATGGTCCAATGTACCCGGAAGAATGGTTTTCCTTCCACCAACAACGTTTGTGAAGGCGCCTCCAATGATCAACTTAAAGCTACATTCGAAGCTTATAGGCCTGTCAACAAACTCAAAATTCGTCATTCCACATCCGTCTCAGCATTGTCGACAATGTATGAGGACATTTGCCATGTAGCAGAGGACAAAAGAGCATCAATGATTATCATGCCTTTCCATAAGCAATGGAGAGAACATGTGGAGAATGGTTGGATGGAGATCAACCAGAAGGTTCTTCAGACAGCACCATGCCCTGTTGCAAATATTCATCGATCGTGGACTCGATGTCATTCATCGAGATAACACAGTGCTGGGAAGAGTTTGTATTCTATTCTTTGGCAGTAAGAACGACCAGAAGGCTTTAGAGGTGGGTGGTAGGATGGGTGCACACCCAGCAATCCGCATTACACTTGTGTGGTTCAAAGACTTCCAGTAAATTGATAGAAGAGGTATGCTTTTCTTGTCATCCTAACTGAAATGGAATATGAATGCATTTCTCATGTACATTTTAATTGGAGCAGGAAAGTGACACAGCAGCGATAGAAGTGTTCAGAAGCAACAACAGATCAGTTGAGCACATAGAAAAGGATGTAAACAACACAAGAGAACAAGTGGTAAACATGGGGCAAAGTGGAGACTTTGATCTTTTTATTGTCGGAAAAGGAGCTGTAGTGCCAGACACTAAGATAGAGAATTCCGAATTAGGGTTTATCGGGGGCATTTTAGCTTCATCAGGCAATGACATAAAAGGATCAGTGCTGGTCATCCAACAAAATGACCCTGAAACTTCTACAAATACAAACCTCACCAAGGAGAAAGAGCCAATGAATACAGTTACCAATCCTTCTGTCTGATATAAACATAATAGTTACCTACTTTTATAGATAGACATGGAGTACGGTTTTAAATCTTGGTATATGGATGTGCAATAAAATATTAGTCACTCTGATGATCCAAATCCTAAGTAGGCCAACATAACATTCGGTTGACTTCTTGTCGTGAATGAGATGATAGTAGAGTAGGCCTTGTAGCAAATATTTTGAATGCTAAATACAAGAAAACAAACACTCCTCAAAACAACTAATCTTTGCAATACAACTTTCTGGTAATTTGAAGAAAATGAATAACTAAGATAAACATACCATGGTTCACAAATGCATCTAAAGAAAAGGAAAATAAAAGAAAAATGTTTATTAAAGACTTATCCAGCAGATAAACACCACCAACATTGATGGAAATGAATTTGACCACGTCATTACAAATTTAAAGCAAATTTCATTTTCCAGTCACAAATAATGTTTTCCTCAAACAAAAAATGCAGTCCTCTTTGATAAGGCATTTTAGCCCTTCGCGTTCAAAGTTGTAAATCATAAACTAATTTCAAACATACCAGAACTTTTCAAAGGTACATAATTTTTGAGAATAAACAAGAGGAAAAACAAAGATAAAACAATTGTTTGCAGCAAAGACACCAACCTCCAGTAAGGCACGCCCCATCCACAATAGATAATATCTTGCAACCAACACTTACGAATCAGCTGCAGTCAACTTAATTTCAAATCCACCAATTTGATGTCATTGCAACAAACCAGCCATCAGTTTGGTGCTGCCCAACATATGTGCATCGATTAGGGTGTTGGCAAGGATATAATGCAGTTTGACCTGGACCACCAACAGATAATTTCATATCTAAAAGTATTATCTTCTCAAGTCAGAAGATGGAAATATGCAGTGAAACGAAACAAGGGAAGCAAAGACAGCAGGCAATCCAGGCAAATCTTTCCAGCAAAGCAGTTCCCATCATATATTGCAAATAAAGTTAAAAGCACAGAAAATAATTATGTAATTTAATAAGATACCTTAAAGAAAGCCCCCTCCTGTCCATGTTGCATCAGATTTCCCATTAGGACCAACAGCTTTTGTAGTAGGTGCACTCTGGTAGAAATTATCATCAAATCCATCTTCCTTCACATCATCCCAACCAGCCCAACCATCATTGCCATGAGATCCAGTGCTTTTTGTGCTATCTGCCTTCCTAAAATCTTTTTGATCCCAATCATCCCAAGAACTTGAATTATAAGAATTATGATTCCCACTTGACGATTGTCCTCCAGCAGATGATGAATTCCATCCTTTATTTTCTTGTTTGTTAAATTCCTGATAATATCCATTGCTTTCACTTTCATTTCGTTGCCAGTTATCAGCCTTCCACCCATCTGTTGACAACTCTTCGACCTTCTGTGAGGCCATAGCCACGACCCCCTTCATAATTCCCCATGTCCTGTGTCCAATCTCTGTTGTTTTTGCAGTAACAACATTGACAGTTTCATTCATCTTGTAATCATAGCCACCATTCTTCACCTACAAACAAAACATGCTCATGAATCACCTTTATATAATTACAACATTTTGGTATATAATGTGGTTAACTAGCAAAAAGACAAGTTTAACATCATAAGAACGTTCATGGAGGGCCTGTTTACCAATAGGGCTTCATGTTGAAAACAAGAAAAGTGTTTTTACATTTTTTTGAAGATCTGGGGAAGTAGTCACTCTTCAATTGAATAAACACTCGAAATTTAAATTTAAATGTCTAGTTAAATTACTTTTGTGTTATTTTTATTTTTATATTATTTTTTAGTTTATTGGGTATTATACTTTCATGTATAATACAATGTTTCTAGATAAGCTTTAATGCTTAAGGCCAAATGGGGAAAAATAATGAACTCTCAGGTTTCTATCACTTTTAGTTGATTCTTTTACTTTTATCAATCATACAATGTACTAATTTTCTGATATCAATTGAAACCTTTGTCTAAGTTCCATCTAATAAAAAGATAACTTATTAAACCTATGTTTCAATAAGATGAACAGATTTCATACCTAGCAACATTAAAAGATTCCATTTAAGCACAAAATAAATTAATTTGATTTTTTTAAATTATTTTGTAACTTAAATTCACTCTTATTTTCAAAATTTTATTTAAAAAAATAAACAAATTGTTCAATAAGAATAAAGTTATTCCTATTTCACAAAAATAGTGGTTACATCCGATGGAAGTCAAACGAAACCTATGATTGATTGAAACAATTAGTTCATAACAATAATTTATATGATTAAAAGAATTGGATGAGTCATAAAAACTAATAGTTCAGAACTTTTTGTCATTACCTTTTTCAATCATGTAAATTACAGCTACTTCTTCAAATATCTTTTGCATAGAAATGTCATTTTTTATTATAAATAACTGGACACATTTTTATTTCTTTTCTATACATTTTCAAAGTGAAAAAAAAAAAACAGCTTTCTTACATGAATAAAAAAAATGAAAATCATTTTCCATGACTAAACATACCCCAAATTTTCAACAAATGAACCACATAATTAATAACACATGCTTCAAAGGCCTCACAAACACATACACGGGTAGAACAATTGACAAATTCTAGCTGAGAAAAGTTAGGTATTTGTAAAAATAGCCACACAAATTAAAGAGAATGTATGAATTGACACACCTGGAAACAAACATACACAGCTACATGTACGAATCAAGCACATTAGAAGACAATGACGCTATTCAGCTAGCCGGAAAAAAAAAAGAAAAAAAACTAAAACCTTGAATAAAATTCAATTGAATGGCCTATTTAAGTCATGCAGAGTCTACATTATTTACCCTAAAACAGAACTTTGAAAATAACACATTAGTTGCCATTTAGAACCAGAAATACCAACAGATTGTTTAACATTGACTAAACAATCAACAGCCTCTGCAGTATAAATTACTTCATGATCTTCCCTGCTTGCTGCATCAACCGCGAAAAAGGCTCCTACCAACCCATACCATACCATGCAATGGACTGTTGCCAACTTCCAGAGGCAAAGAATGATAATACAAAAAAAGTTGGCTAACGTCATTATTACTGGTCCAATGTCCATACTAGCAAGCAGATAACATAATTATTATTCAGAACCATCAGTTTGTACCTTGTAGCATTTATTTAACAAGTAGTCAACAAAAGTAAGGTTCAAATTAAAATCTTCCAAGAGAAACCACCCCTCGAGCTACTAAGAACCCTTGTTAAAATGCCCACATGAATGACTTTCCAACAATGTCAACCCTCCAAAACGTTTATATTTTAATCACAATAACCTATTGTAAGCTACCATAAAACCTAGGAAAGGATAGGTATGTTACTAACTTTACATAATGGAAGCAGCAAATAGATACAGAAATGTCAATTTAGGTTTCCGAAGTCTGAAGAACCAAAAAAAAAAAAATCCTAACTTCATTCATCACATAACATAAAGCAATCATTCGATATAAGAATTAAATGCAGCTTCAATGGAACAAATGTATAAAAGTAAAAAAAATACCTTGGAAGTAATCTCCTTAGTGCCCGCCTGTACAACATTGGCAGCTGACTGAGCCGCTGTTGCAGCAACAAGAGATAACCTACCAAAACCCTGCACATCAAATCAAACACATAAAAACTTGAGTATCTGATAATTACATAATGTATAAGATTTTAATCAAATACCTGAGACATAACAGAGAGGACATCTGGTTGTGAATTATTATTCCTCTGAGAAGGTGGAGGGGTCGATCCAAAACCCACGTACTTTCCGCCTTGGGATGGCGGAATGCCTTCAGGCCGTGACTCATTCTCGGCGATTTTGTTAGCAAAAAACTGATCCTTGTTAGACGCAGAAGCCTCCAATTGCGCTCTAGTATAAATATCCTCGGTTGATTTTGACCTCACCGGTACGCCACCAATACCACTACCGTGATTACCCCTAAAATCGCCAACGGTTTGATTCCTTCTAATCTCATTCGAAGATCTGAACGAATCGTCATTTTCCCAACTATCCCACCCTCCATTATTATTACTATGATGATTATTATTTGAAGAATGAGCCAGCGGTGGCTTTTTTTTACTACCGACGGCTTCCTTAACCACCGGAGGGTCCCGCCAAGGTCGACCTTCGGCCAACGCTTGGATACGATCACGATAAACGCTAGCGGCGTTAGTATTATACTTGGTAACAATATCGGTCTCTTTAGAGATTCCATATTGAGCTAAGAAGGCATTAAGCCTTTCATTACCTCCAGCTTCCATTTTCTTGATCTGGATCTCGGACCATGAATCCATGGTGACGGATCGGACAAAAGAAATATGAACACCGAGGCCACGGTGCTTGCCTGAGCACTCTAGGCACATGAAGATACCGTAGGAAACAGAAGCCCATTGTGGATTCTTCTGAGAACAATCGACACAGATCTTGTTCCCCGGTTGCGATTGCAGGTCCCGGAGCCGCCTCGAAGCCGCCATTAGGGGTCCGATCCGGGAGATCTGAATCGGATTCTTGAATGAAACGGAGGAGGGGAAATAATAAAAAGGTGAAAAGGAAAATTGTGGAGGAGAGAGATAAACGGAGAGGTATGTTTTCGTAGAGAAAATTGGGGAACTCACCGACACCGCGTAAACGTTGCTGCTGGTGAGGTGCGTGAAATTGCGCTCACCCTCCGTTGTCAAATTGCAAACAGGGGATATTATGGCACGTGTGGTTCGTGCAAATTCGAGGCTTTTTTAAGACTTCTTGCCATTTTTAATACTCACCAGGGGCTTCTACCGTTAGATTAGATAGATACGTCCTGCCTATATATCTCCAATGCCATAAATTTCTAGTTGGCCTAATATACAATAATGTGACGCATAAACTTTCATCTAATTTCTACTTAGAATTTTAAATTATACTACCCTCATTTTTTCCATTTATTTACATTTTTTATGTATTTTTTTATTTTTTACAATTTTTTTATAGTAAATTTTATAAAAAATTTATAAAGGTTAATAATTTTTTATTATTATTTCTTTATTAGTATTAGTAAAAAACTGATTTTCTTGGTATTGGTAAATAAATGTAGTAAACGGTTGGCATTTTGATATCTACGAATGAATTTAGTTGGATTATAAAAGTTTTGTGAATGAAAGAAAGTGAGATTAACCAAATGATTTTTAGTAAGGATATGAGATTTTACTAATAAAAACAATCTTACAAAAGTGGTATTTTTTAGGCTAATTTTTACTACTAGTACCCAACTTAAGGTGACAATTTGGTATCTCAATTTAGCCTATCCAATGAAATCACTCCTAACTTTCAGCTATTATTTCATCTCATATCCAACTTTTTGCTATTATCACTCTCAATAAATTGGGAATTAATCAATTTTACCCTCAATTTAAATTTTAGTCAGAAATTGAAAAATATTCACAAATCTAAGGACCAAATAAGCTATTATTCTCCCAAGTCAGATGCCACTAGGATTCCACTTACCGCGCTGGATGTGAGTCCTAATACTGACATGGATTTTTCCAAAAAAAAAAAACCCCAAAACCTACGGCCCTTTTTTTCCTCCCTCTTAGTTCATGACCGCCATTACCATACCAAGTGAAAATCACAAGTTCCAGCCTACTCTGCGACATCACCTACTATTTGTTCATGGTTAAACCAGAAAATCAAACCTCATTTTGTTGCAGGATGTTGAATGCCCAATGATAACATCATTGGCAAAGGGTTAACCTCAGACAATTCATGCTACCCAAGAAGCACCATCAAGGGATCATCGCTCATCAAGGGATCATCCTACACCAAGGGATCATCCCACATCAAGACAAGGCACAAGTACAATAATAATTACCCACAACACGGGACACCACTTTGACAGCCCCTATTTTTAGTATGGGCTCCTGATTGTACA
The DNA here is from genome assembly GCA_949640765.1 of Croton laevigatus. Lineage (NCBI taxonomy): Eukaryota > Viridiplantae > Streptophyta > Magnoliopsida > Malpighiales > Euphorbiaceae > Croton > Croton laevigatus. Next base: position 10,318 of record CATIWJ010197888.1, read on the forward strand.
CTGACATAAATCATCATTGAATATGTTGCGTACAAGCAACCACTTGGGTCTTCACTATAAATACCCCAGTAACTCTTCATTTGGGTAAGCTGAATTCTCTCATTTCTCATCTCTAAATATAATAAATAATCTCAATTATTAACTTAATCATCAGAGTAGTTGCCATAGGCAGCCCCGTCTTTTTGTCTACAGGCTTGCTTATTCTTCAGTATCCTCGGATTTGACTATGAAATATCATTTGGTGCGGTGAGCGTGGACACACATTTAACAATTCAATCACCTTCCTTGCTCCAATCTTTAATTTTTAAGGCGTTTTGCAACATCAATTTATTAGAGAGGAGATAAAAAAGATAGGAGAAAATAAGAACACAAAGCAAAACAAAATTTGAAATTCAAATTGAATTTTAAAATAAAAATAAATCAAAAACAGTTAATTTAGAGAAGAAAACTCGAAGGGCAACCCAACTCCACCCCCGCCATCCGGCATCATCATCAACTGAGGACCGCCGGTCACTCTTTCAGGTCCGGTGATCAGATCAAGGACAAGAAGTGCGCCGTTCGATGACCGGAGGGTGAAGATGCAGTCGGGCAGCCCATGAGCCTAACGAGTCATCCGTGGATCCAAACAAGAAAATAAAATTTTTCCAATGATCGGACAGCGAATCTAAGGCCATCATTGGGACCGGCCCGGAGAGAAAAAGAGTTTCATACATGGTTCATCAATTTTTGCCGCCGGAATGAAGGTGGGTCATCGGAGCCCCGACGAATCGGGTCAGAACAGAAGTGCAGGCAGCCGGGCGAAGGGGATGACTTGGAACGGCGCCGTTTTGCCTAAAATGCACGATAACTTTGCGTTTTGAAAAATGGAATTGCGCGGCAGACCTCTAACTCTGAAGAAATCACGTTCTGACCCCAATATTTATCATCCATGAGCAAGAATGCCCCTGAAAATTACAGGAAGACCCCAAAACTTTAAAAAATTATATTTTGACCCCGGGAGTTGGATACCGCATGCAAGTAGACCCCAAAACTTTGAGAAAATCATATTTTTTACCACAGAAATTTCTGTCCGTGTGCAAAGGCGCCCCTAAATATTACAGATAAGCCTTTGAACTTATTTTTTTTATTACCATTTCATCCTTCATATTATATTTAACGATATATTGAATTTATTTTGAAAAATTAATTATTTAGGGGTATTGTTTAATTATGAAAACCCCTTAATTTGGATAAATATGCTACTAACATGTTGCATAAATATTTATTAGTGGCTAAATGATTATTTAGCTATGAAATTTTGATAATTTGATAAGTTTGTTGTAAGATGCTAAGGCATGTTGCAAGAATTATCTTTATAAAGGCGTCATCACCAAACATAAGAAAATCTCTAAGTGGTTGAGGATGATCCATGGATTATCCCTCCACAGCAAGCTCCAAGAAGTGGTTGGGCATAATCCCTCCACAGAAGAAAATCTCCAAGAAGTGGTTAGGCATGATCCCTTCACAAAAGAAAATCTCCAAGTGGTTGGGCATGATCCCTCCATAGAAGAAGATCTCCAAGTGGTTGAGCATGATCCACGGATCATCCCTCGACAGCAAGCTTCAAGAAGTGGCTGGGCATAATCCCTTCACAAAAGAAGATCTCCAAAGAAAAGAAAATCCCTAAAGGGGACAAGATTGACATCATCCCCAAATGGGACAACATCACTAAAGGGGATAAAATCTCCAAAGTGATTGAGCATAATCTAAGTATCATCCCTCCACAGCATCTCCAAAGTGGATAAGCATCTCTTAAAAAATGGTTGAGCATGATCTAAGTATCATCCCTCCACAACATATTTAAAACATTTTTGGTCAAATCATAACACCGAAAAACAAGCACCAAGATCAACCAGAAAAAAACCCCTTAGTCTTTGACTAAGGGACTAGTTGGGGGGACATGTGATAACATCATCGGCAAAGGGTTAACCTCAGAAAACTTATGCTACCCAAAAAGCACCATCAAGGGATCATCTCACACCAAGGGATCATCCCACACCAAGGAATCATCCTACATCAAGGGATCATCCCTCATCAAGGGATCATCACTCATCAAGATAAGGCACAAGTACAATAATAATTATCCACAACACGGGACACTACTTTGACAGCCCTTATTTTCAGTATGGGCTCCTGATTGTACACTGACACAAATCATCATTGAATATGTTACGTACAAGCAATCACTTAGGTCTTCACTATAAATACCCTAGTAACTCTCCATTTGGGTAAGTTAACTTCTCTCCTTTCTCCTCTCTAAATATAATAAATAATCTCAATTACTAACTTAATCATCGGAGTGATTACCATGGGCTGCCTCGTCTTTTTGTCTACAGGCTTGCTTATTCTTCAATATCCTCGGATTTGACTGTGAGATATCACCCAAGTTGGTGAGACATCAAGCTTGGCTTGGATAGTAGCAGAGGCAGATGTCAAAGAATGTTTCTACAACATCTTCAAAATGGTTTATATCAAAGAAAATCAGTGTAAATGGTTGCGAAAAACAGCTCCAAATATGCATAGAGGGTTGTTCAGAAGAAGGCGACTGCAAGTTCAGCGTAATTCAGTCGATGTATGTAACTAAAATCAGCATCACAATTCAATTTTGCAACCTTATAAGTACAGTAAAAGCCATTGATAAACAAGAATTAAAAACACCTGGGAGAAAGAAAACTCACCACAATTTAGGATCTGCAGAAGAGTTGCGAAATGGCACCGGGGCAAGTAACTGTTACCTGAAGTTTTTTGGTTTAGATTCTTGTACTCAATAAGTTTTTGAATTGTAGTAATAGAGTATTTTAAGGACAAGAACAAAACATTTATGAACAGAACATATTAGATAGTAGAAACTCAAAACTTTATCAATGCAGTTTATTCAAATCTCAAATTCACACTCAAGCAAAAGAATCAAAACGTAGCACTAATCAAATGCTTGACTTGAGTAAATAAGAAAAAGTTAAATTTGATAATCAAATAGACCCAAAGGCACATCTCATTTGCACAAAGCATAAGGTGTAATCATTGCACAACAAGAAAAGAAAAGTTATAAAAACTACAAATAAAGAGACGAAGAAGAAATAATAAAAGTTAATTCACCAAATGAAAAATTACAAGCAGTGGGCAGATTCAAAGACCTAAGACACAATTCTAACAAACCAAAGGGCAAAAGAATGCCAAGCAAGAGCAGCACCGGTAATACAGTCCGACTGAAAATCCGATGAGTTGCTGCCATGGTCAAATCTTTTTCTCCTCAGCTTCCGCTGAAGTTCTATATGGATACTCTCTTAATTCCAGCAGCTGATGAAATATAAACCCTCATTTTGATTAGACTGGTCTCCTTGGATGCACTTTCTCTTAAATTCCATTCAAAATATATCTACCCTAGATTGCAGAATAAAGAAAGTGGCAAAGATGGGAACAGAGAGGTTGGGAATTGAAAACAAAGAGGGAGCAAAATGAAGAGGGAGGGGAAGAAGCGTTGTAGGTTTAGAGGTTTTTTTTTATTTTGGGAAAATCCACATCAGCATTAAGAGCCACATCCAGCGTGGCAATTGGAATCCTAGTGGCATCTGAAGTGACAGCATAATATCTTATTTGGTCCTTAGATTTGTGAAAATTTAAAATCAATTAATCCCTAATTTATTAAGAGTGACAATAGCAAAAAGTTAGATATGAGAAGTTATTACCAAAAAGTTGCGGTAATTTCATTGAATAGGCCTCTCAATTTCAACTTGTAAAAAAAAAAAAATTGTAACTCAATTAACAAAAATGTAATAAAAATGTATTCATTTAGGGTTGAGCATAGGTACTGACCCATTGGAGATATCCGCTAATTCGACCAGGGAGGGATGCTTTTCCTCGATCTGTTGGGTTTCGGGCGGAGATTGGTTTGAAAATTAAAACCCGCTACAAGTTCAAGGCAGGGATGGATTTTGGTAAACCAGCCCCGTTTAGTGGCATTTTCATAATTTTACTAATAAGTTAAAACCCTAATGTTAATTGCCTCCTCCACCTCCTTTACTGTCATCTCCTTTCCCCTCCCATACCATACCATTCCCTCTCAAACCCAAACTCTCCCCACCACCAACGGCCACTACCATCTCATCCAACACCACTACCGTCCTCCATTACCTCCAGCACCACTGCCTCCGCCACCTCTTGCTCCTCCACTGATAAAACTACTCCTCTTGTGCAGATTATAGTGCAGTCCACGGCTTTTCGAAGGATTTTTTTTTCTTGGTTCCAAATTATTTACCTATACGATTTCAGGTTAGTGTTTTACTTTCTCTATTTTTTTTGTAACACCTAAATTTTAAGACATATTTTAAAAATTATTATTATTGTCATTTGAAATAAATATTATTATTATTATTATTATTAGAATTATTGTGAGTATGAAGGAAGAGAAATAATATTTAAAAATTTAAAATTGAAATAAGAAATCAAAAAAAAAAGAAAGAAATTGAAAAAAAAAAGGAAACAAATGGGAATCGGGAAAACGAAAAAGGAAAGAAAAGAGAAGGAAAGGAATGGGACGTCGACGCCGCCACCGCCGCTCCAACGCCGGCAACTCACCCACCGACGGGAAGCCCACAGTTCGGCGAACCCAATGATGGCAGCCCGACGTTCAGCCGTTGCCGGAGTTGGGTGTAATCTCGGCTCAAAGTTCCGAATTCCTATTCGCGTCACTATTCATCAAAAATTTCAAACGCGTTTTTCGGCGAGCTCCGGTGTCGGATGGACGATCCGAGAACACCGTTGGACTCCTCTCTTTAAGAGCTTTCTTTTGACATAAGCCTTGTTGCCTGAAAATATGGATTTCCGGTGACCCAAAAGCAACGCCGCCGAACGGCTTCCGGCGTAGATCCCGGCCGCTCCGGTGGTCGGACGGACTATCTGAGACCTGATCTGGATTCCTCTCAACGAGAACTTTCCGATGATATAGGCCTTGTTGCCAATCTATAGCCGGATTGAGACTCGTGTACAAAATGACCAAACAGTTTTTTTGATTTTTCGGCGTCCTCCGGCCATAGTCCGGCCAGTTTGAGGGTAAAATCCTAATCCCCATTCCTTAAG
>CATIWJ010197900.1:0-17830 GCA_949640765.1 Croton laevigatus
TCCTTTCCTGACAACATTTTTACATATTAGATTAGTTTAATAATATTCTTAACGGGGTTTGCCTAAAAAATCCGTAAGAATTCTTCTGAAATGTCAATATTTTAATATATATTATCTGGCGGATTTTTTATTTCTTAAAAAGATGCTAAAAAATATTCAAATAAATAATGTTTAATAATATCACGATCCAGCTCAGAACTGACGGGCATGTAGTTAGACGGAGAGTCTGATCATACAAACCTCCAAAATAATCTACCTAACTATCTTCGTTAACTACTTAAACTTCAAATTCACTGATCTAAAATGATTGACTCAAGTTGACTAAATTGTTAGGTGGTCTAATTTATATATCATATCAAATCTCAATTAATATTCGATGTGGAATTTCACAAATAATAAATATGTATTAAATTGAGCTAATCAACTCGTTTAATATTTTCCTTGAAAAAAAGCCAATCTTCTATTTCTTAAAAGGATGTTAAAAAATATTCAAATAAATAATGTTCAATAATATGTATGTGTTAAATTCAGCTAATCAACTCGTTTAATATAAATTTTAAAAATTTAAAATAAAATGACTTAAATGTCTTTTTATTTATTATTAAGTAAAATAATAAATAGAAAAATAAAATATTTAAATTTTCTTGATAACATAACAAAAAAATTATAGATGAAAGAATTATTAATTAGAAAAATTAAAATGTGACTAAAAAAACTTATAAGACCTCACAATGCAACATAAAAAACATCATAATAACAACTTTTAGGGACAAAAAAGTTAAAAAATATGAATTGACAAAATCAACAATTGACTGAACTTTAATTAACTCTAGAAGTGATTGCAAAAAGGCCCTAATTTGTTGAAGAAAAATATCACATATGAATTTCAAATCCCTAATTCAACCACCAATTAATAGGATTAATTAACAAAATCAGGAGTTAAAATGTCACTAATCTATCCACATCTAATTAATCAATTTTAATTACACAATAAAATAAAAGTGATGACAACACAAATGAAAAAAAATTTTACCATTTTCAATTATCGATTTATTTGGATTAAAACTGAACTAAATTATATTATTTTAAAATTTCTAAAATATAATTCGTTATTCCCATAAATTTTTTTAAGAGAATATTCCCATAGTTTTATTATTACCATGCACACCCCTAATTTTATTTTAAAAATAGGTGCTTTTACATGTCTCAATCAAAAATTTTGAGACCTGATTTTAATTTTTTTTTTTCACTCGCATGTAGATTTTAAATCAATTTCAGTGGGTTGTAATTCATAGAAATTTGATTATGTATTATAAATTTTATATGACTGTAAATTTAACAGTATTAATTATTTTATGTTTAATTTATAATATAGAGTCAAATTTTGTAAATTTTGGACCACTAAAATTGATATCGATATTTAATATAGACGATCTACTATGCAGATTTTAAAAAAAATTATGGAAATATTGAAATAACCTTTAAAAAATTACTATCCATACAATTTAACAGAATTTCTTAATTAAAAAAATAACGTCAAAATTATTTTTTTTTCTAAATTGATTGTCGTATCTTTAAAATTGGAAAAAATTAGTAAAAAACAGAATTATCCGTTCGATGTGCTGACATATATTCTGTTTAGTAGTGGTCAGTATAGTTACTAAAAATTTGTTTGATTGTTGCAAGAGTTTCACAACAACCTAGGACCTCACCCTCAAAACCTAGCTACATCTAATTTCATTTTTATTCATATCTTATAGTATGATAAAAAAAAAAATTGGAAATTATATTTTCATGTTATCGTAAATATTACTAGTAGTAGTATTATTTTTATATTTCTCAAATTTTTTTTTGAATTTTTTATAATTCAATATTTCAATATAATATGAGAGTTAGTCGATTTTTTGATAATTTATGTAATTTACATCAATTTTTTTATATCCAATTAAGATAAATTATATTAAAAATAATTTAGAACTCCTGGACACGCTGTCGGCCTGAATATGAACCGTAAAACGGACATAAACTTGGACATCTCATAAGTTAATAAAAAAAAATAATAATAATGTAGGACTTAGAATAGCTCACAAGATATAACAAATTTTGTCATTTTATTATGAAAAATAAAAAATTTTCAGCAAAACAAGAATTATAGAATTATATTTTTAGTTCCAAAAAAAAAAAAACAAGAATTATATTTTCCATAATTCCCTAATCTCACATGAATTTGTTACAAGTGAAGCCAAAGTACAACAGTTCTTGCCATCCCTTGCTATAGCAAAAACAGTTTGCCTCATCATAGATTTGACAAAATGGCCATTTTTTTAACTTTTGCTACAAAACTATCCCCCAATTTAGACAAAATTGTCAGCTCCCCTAAAGGCTTGTTGTGGGTGATTTTCAAACGTCTTAATATTTTTTTAAATGGGGGACCGTTGAGTTGTTTTGATGCCTTACTCTTCTTTGAGGCATTTTATCAAACACATGGCATGCATTTCCAGTGCACCGAAAAACACAATCAAATAATTCAATTTGCAACCAGCCCAAATCTCAATTTATACGTAGAAAAAATGATAGGATTACTCAGTAATCTTGAGGGCCAAAATCAAGATCAACTCGAACAACATATCAACAAAATTAAAACTGCATATAGTGCAGAAATAAATTTCTTTGTTCCTATGGCTATACAGCAACTAACTAAATTTCTTTGTTCCTAATGGCCATTTACTTTGCCCTTCGCCCAAGAAAGCTTCACGAACACCAAACCATTACCGAACTCTGAGTTGGACCTAGGCTACAATGAACTGCCCGTATGATATGATCACAAATCATCATCTTTGCAAATTTTGTCTTCTCTTCGCATCCACATAACATTTTACTCATCCACAGCTGCTACCAAACTGGACAGTTAGCAATAGATTGTTCTTACTAAATTTATTAGACACATTAAGAATATCCAAACTGGAACCCATCACTACAGCCGTATAACATGGGGTAAAACCATTTGTCCGGTAGTGAGACAATTGGTGATTTTGAAATTTTTTTTTTTTTAACTCGGTACAGTAAATTATCTATACTAAGTCTCGAGGTTAATTTTAGTAGTCCATAATTTACAAAATTTGATTATGTATTGTCAATTAAAAATAAAATAATTGTTACCGCTGAATTTGCAGTCATATAAAATTTATAATAAAGAGTCAATTTCTGTGAATTACAACTCACTGAAATTGATCTTGAGATTCAGTAAAGACAATTTACAGTGCGAGTTAAAAAAAAAATCAAAATCGACAATTGTCTCACGGTCTCGTTGCGAGATATATAGAAGTGTCCAATAGAACATATTAAAAAATATTAAGATAAAAAAGAAATAAATACTAGTTTAATTGGAATAAGAATGAGATGATGTAGTTTTATGAGAAAAAAAAGGAAAGGCCAATTCAATTGATTTAATATTAGCTTAATATAAGCTGTCCATTTTTGGTTGTGAATATGAATATACATTAATTTGGAATATTTTCTGTCGCTTTTTCTCAGTTTCATTATAATAATTTCCAAAACCATTGACTAATTCATTTCTTAATGACATAATTAACAATTAATTTATCAATTATTTAACTCCATTTTATAAATTGTCTGCTTTGTCTATATGTGTAGCCTAATGAAACCAAACCAAACCCTAAAAAATTATCATGCCTTAATCAATTTATTTTAAATAAATTAATGGATTTATTTACTTTGTTAGCTAGGGATTTATATATATATAGTTTGATTTTCCATATATAACAGTATATTTATTTATTTATTTTGGGTTTTTGGTGATGCCATGTGCAATTATGTACAAATAATTAGGGAAAAAAGGGCATTTCCATTATAAATGAGGTCCACAAGGTGAATTAGAAGGACTTCACTTTATTCATTATAATAAAGTTTATCGATTTTTTTTGACATAAATATCCTAAATCTTAAACCGTCACCCATTAATACAACACCGACATTATTTGATTTCAAATTCTGAGCAATGCCTATTGTACCCTCTTCAAACTCTACTAATTCCCCTGCCATTACTTCATCAAGACCATGAATACGAGCAATATCGTTGCCTACTTGAAGTACAGTATTGGATCAAAATGGCCGGTTATTAATGGAATTCCTTGTCGGCTTGGCTTTCTGTAAAATATTCATTTGAACGAAGTCAATGCTCTATGAACTGAACTGATCTTTGTTTTCTAAAGTTTATCGATGTACTAGATTAATATATAATAATGTGATGCATAATAATAACAATTATATGTCTATTCTAATCCATCAAAAGGTTATTATAGACTTATAGTTAAATCTATCTTATTTACTATTCATCTAACAAGCTTGATGCATATTGCAATAGTGATTGATTAAAAATATCTCAATTTGGCCTCAAAAATTTTAAACTAATGTGCCTTTGTATTGTCTACTCAAGAATATGAAAAAGATATCACAAAACAAATATCTAATAAAGTAAACATGTTAATTGTAATATCTCCTGTTAAATAAGCATCAATAATGACCCAATTAGATTCCCATTATCCCGTTAATTGTGGCACTTTATTATAAATAAATCAAATAAATACAAGGGTATTGTCTCTCTGTCTCTCCTTTTCTTTTTTAGGAATAGAGTATTGTCTCTTTTAATAGTGAATGATATTGTAATTTTAAAAAGAAAATTTTGATTTAGGCCTTTGTTCACTATTATTCATTATAGCAGCATCGACTGTTAACCGGTGCGAATAGCTATTTAAATTAGTATTAATAAATGAATGTGATATACCAAAAAATATATGCGGTTGAGAAAAGTGTATATTTTTTTTGGAATTTGTTTCTTTAATGGTCAAAACAAGCCTAGAAAAATAATCCAATTATTTTATTTTAGAACGAGAAAAATCTCATCCCTCTGTTTGTACATATATATTTTTTTAACATAAGTAATTTAACTGATTGTAAAAAATTATAGAGATCTTTGTAACAGAGCTGTCTGTGCATATTTATTACAAATAAAACTAAAATTTAAGTCAGTTTTAACTAATTTATAAGCAACAAAGTTATGATTTCTCGAAATATAAACACATGAAATAGTAGAAGAATGTAGGAGCAAAATTCTAATGTGGATGATTCCATCTATTCAACAGACTCTGGAAGAAATAAAACTGACCTTTTGAATTATATAGATTCATATTGCAATCATTGCTCTTTGTGTAGACTAAAGACCATATTCCTGACCTTGCTTGCAACTTAGGATTTTACCATTAAAATGCTTGAATTCGTTTATTTGTTTATTAGTTTTATATTAATAGTCAAATAATATTGTTTTGTTTCAATTTGCATACATATAAACTAAAACTATACCACCTCCGTTTTCGTGATATATTTACATTTCCGCTTTTGAGTGTCTTTTTGAGTTGTTTACATTTCCATTTATAGTAAGTTTTGTAATTGTTTATTATTATTTTTATATTGGTATTGGTGAAAAAGTAAGTTTTTTAAAGGATTAGTAATTGTTTATTATTATTTCTGTATTGGTATTGGTAAAAAATGGGTTTGTATTGGTATTGGTGAAATAGTGAATGTAAAGATATAAGAAAAACGAAGGTAGTAATTTCTAAAAATAGTTTTAAGAATTTACATTTTTCAGAATATATATAATATAATAAGCAAATATTTATTTTAATTTTAATTATGTCATTTTTTTTAATTTTAAAATTAAATGTAAACTTTTCTCAAATAATTTTGAGAAATACTTTATTTTTATCAAACTCAATTATTCATATTTATTTTTCACTAAATAACTCACGAAAGCATGCCCAAAAGTGTAAATGTAGGCTGCTTTATCCTGCATTTGCTGCAATAGGCTAATTTCACGACTTGAACCGTGACTTTTTGATCACACGGCAACAATTTTTTCGTTGTGCTAGGGCTCCCCCTTCAACTGTTTAGAATTGGAAATAAAAGAAAATTAATGATTTGAAGATTGAATGGTGCTTTCATTTTCTGGCTTTTTGTTGTTGTAAAGTGATGCATCAATTCATCAAAAAGAATATAATCATCTGCATTAAATTCCATCAATTCAAAGAGAAAATTAAATTGAAAATGGAGGTTGCTTAGTCTAGTCTAATTAAAATGGAAAATTATGAAAATGAAATCCTAACATAACGTATTTATGATTTGAAAGATACATATATTTTCACTTAGATTATGAAATTGGAGCTAATTTATAATCATAAATCAAATTTGTCCTTTTTTAGACTTACTTGCAAGTGAAACAATAGTGTTCTTCATTTCTTTATATATATATATATATATATACATACACGTGGTATGTGAAATTAGCTAGTTGCTCTCTTTCAATCCTAATCAATACCCTAAAACTCCATTTGTGTGTCCTAATTGTATTCTTCTAAGTGTTGATTAAGGCACGAGTAATTATAATAGTGACTAATACGTTTATGACTTTTAAAACTTAACAATATATATATATATATATATATATATATATATAATAAATAAAATAAAAGTGATATTATAACATTTCAATTTCCATGCAGTCTGCAATTAAAATAAAAAACGTATTATATACTAAAAAATTATTGAACTTGAAACTTGTAGAAAACCAAATCATTCCTTTTATTTTACGATGGATCAGTCTCGGTTGCTTTACTAAAAAATTTTGGGAGGTCCTTTTTGTTTTTCCAGATAAAATCCATACCCTTAGTTATATATATATATATATAAAGGCAGTTCGGAGCACAAAAGGCATCTTGCACTTACGCAAGGTCCGGAGAAATGCTGCACACCCGAAGGTGTAAATATAGGCAGCCTTACCCTGTATGTACTGCAAAAAATTGATTCTACGGCTTGAACCTGTGACTATTGCAACGGGCTCCCTTCATCCATACCCCTAGTAATCTATAATATTATTATTTTAAAACAATTAGAGAAGCATAACTTGAATTAGGAGACAATCAAGTTGAAAAAACAATAGAACAAGCCATAACTCCGTATTTCATTAAAGGATTTTCCTCTTATTTATTACCTAACGAAGTTTTTTTTTTTTTTTGCTAAAATATACAATAATTACTCTAAATTTTGATTGTTAAGAAAAGTTCAAAGTAATTGAAGATTTTAATATTTTTTAGAAAAAATTACAAAATCATCCCCCCACTGTTTAGTTTTGTCTTTCAAGTACCCATAATTGTTTAAACTTTGAAATAAAATCATGATGGAAAACATTCCAAACACTTCAGTTAGAGAAAAAGAACAAACATGACAAAATAATTATATAAAAACTGTTTCTAAAATTCTAGTTTTGCCTTCACAAACATGAATTTCCTCTCAAACGTTCACTAAAATTTTGTTTCTTTCTCTGAGGAAGCAAGTTGTGACTCCTGAAAAATACCATATGAAGTGGTCCAAAGTTTCTCTGCCAGCATGATGTTGTCTGAGAGCGAAGAAGACAGACATGTAGATAGTCCTGTGCAAGTAGAACATTTACACATGACTCTCATTTTTTTAGAGCCTCCAAATTTTAAAATCCCATAGAAAAAAATTTATGTTGTTTAAAAATCGATGGATATTGACCTAATATTTCCCAATATTTTATGTAGTTTATTTTATAAAAATACAATTATTTTTTTTTCAAATATTATATTCATGTTTTTGTTTTAAATATTAAAGACATATGAGTCTCATTTTTATGATTAGAACACGATCTTAAAAAAATTTTGAGACTACCCTAGAATAAGAGTTTAGAGTCCTGCCCTTCCCGCCAAAAAAAGTATTTTCCATACGTTTCCTGGGAGAGAAAAAAAATGAGATTCACAAGACTTCGTAGACAATATTGGAATATTCACTTTAATATTGAAGGGGAAGGAAAATTGCAACAAGGGTAACTTTCGCGAGAAAACTTACAGGAGGGGCAAGGGCAGCATCAAGAATAGAACTTGCACCAAGATCTGATTACTGCAAAAGGCCAACAAATCTAAACACTTTGCATGCCAGAAGAGAAAGACAGGGAGGAAATTCTCGCATGATATTGGTTTCCACTAATCCAGGATCAGCAGCACCGTAAATCATGCAGCCTTTAGAAGATTATCAGAATAAAAATTTGCCATCAAATGACATTTAGAGTGCTAGGCATTGCTAAAAGCATCTTTTAAGCATTTTTCACTTCAAATACATTCATTTATACGTTCGTTTGAGCTTTTTGTTTTTTTGGCTTTTAAGATGTTTTTATAAAAGCAGCAAAATGGTGCTCTTTTATAAGTGCTCTTACAAGTCAAAAGGAGAAAAACACAAGTAATGTTACAAAGGATGGCAATTTCCAAAAGGGAAATTTACAAAAACCTCCCTATGTTTTACTTCAACTACATTTTTCTCCGTGTCTTTTTTTTCGGGACAAAAATCTCCCTACGTTATAATTCCATTGACAAAAATACCCTTATGTCTATTTTTTCTGTTAAAATAACGGTCAGATGATCAAAATGTAATTTTTACGGGACTTTTTGAAAAAGATCAAAAAATAAATGGCTCTTTTACATTTTTGTCATTTTCTTCCTTTCTTCCATTTTCAATTTCGGGTTTTCAAAAAATAAAGGGCTCCATTATTTGTGCAAAAGAGCCATTGTTCATAAATCAGATGCTTTTTCAAGTCTCTACAGTTTTTCGAAAAACATTTCATCTCTCTTTCCCTGCAAATGATAATATTTACTTTTAGACTAGTGAAGGTTGCAACCATTGCTGTACTTGTAAAGCAGAAATTTTGAAATGATTTGGCTTTTGTCTTTCTTTTTCAAGTTTTTACCCGAAGGCTAAAAACAAAGCTTCTAAACTAAAAATCTCATCTTTTTTCTGTTTAGCATTTATTCAAACACTTCTCCTTCACATTTTTTCTTCTTCTTCTTTTTGAAGGCCAGAATGTCGATGTAGCAACAACCGCCGGCAGTGATGGTAGGACAAGATCCTTTTAACAGTCACTTAAGCCATGCAACAATTGGGCCTGTTATTTAATGATTTTAAGTGATAATGATTTTAAGTGTAGTTGCTGTTATGATTGGAGCCATTTTTTCCTTCCTTTATTTTTTGTGCCAAAAAGCCATTTTCGGGTTTTCAAAATGAGAGAAAACTAATGGCTGAGCCCTCCATTATTGTTGCTGGAAATGAAAATGAAAGAAAGGAAGAAGATGAAAAAAATGCAACAGACCCCTTTAATTTTTTATCCTTTTTAAAAAAGGTCCGTAAAATTACATTTTGATCCTTTGACAGTTATTTTAACAGAAAAAATAGACATAAGGGTATTTTTGTTAACGAAATTATAACGTAGGGAGATTTTTGTCCCAAAAAAAAAAGATAGGGAGAAAAATATAGTTGAGGTAAAATATAGGGAAGTTTTTGTAAATTTCCCTTTCCAAAATGTTAAAACATGGTAGATTGGTACAAGTAGTTGATTATATTTCAGAAGAAATGCTATTTGTAAGTGATTACGGTCAAACATTGGCAAGAACCTATTCAAGAATAAATCACATACTTAACAGAGACCCCAACGGGATTCGTCAAACTGAAGTTGCTGGTGAAGTTTGTATGAGAATAGCAGCATGCACACTGAAACATTGTGCGTGATTACGAGATATGGTTATAAGCTAATGCAGTAGATAATGCGACGAAAACAGATTACATTTTGAGTACCGATAGATGTGAGCAAACAGATATTTTTTTATCATCTTGAAGCACTTCCCAGAAAGAGTTTCCTTGTCAACCTGCATATCAAACACTGAGAAAAGCAACTAAAGCAATTATGTTTTATACCAGTTGCCTGTTACAAACTTTATCAAAGATCAAACAGCTGAGCTATACTTCTGATTCAAATTAATGCTTGCATGAAATAGGGATCTCAGAACACAATATATATCCAAACAAAACAGACCCTTGTGAAACAGTATATTAAGCACACAAATTTAGCATAAAACCCTTGAATTATCAAACAAATGGCCAACAGTAGATACTATCTTGCTTACATCAAAGTTCCATGGAAGAGATGACGAGAAGTAAATGAATAAAAAAAACACCTAACAGAATACAAATGTGTCACACTAGTGATTATGAAAATCCATACCATTTTGATGTGTAAATGATGTGACATTCACTATCCTTGCACCAACGGGGCTATTTCTGATGAGTGGTAATAGAAGTTTCTTCAAGGAGAATGCTCCAACATAATTTGTAGCTATCATCCTGGAAATAACCAATGACATGAGAAAAAAAATAAAAAAAATAAGAGGCAGGAATTGTTTTCAAAGGTAGCTATCCTTTAGCATTAAAGAACGCTTTCATTAAATATAAATATTTCAGAGACACATTACGGATCAAAGCCATCAACTGTGATACGATGTGATGTTGCCGGTATCCCAGCATTGTTGATCAGGAGCTGGATGGAAGAATGCACATCTGAATCCAAAAGCGATTTTTCCAGCGAGACTCTAAACTTTGAGATTGATCAGAAAGATGATAGGTCGACCATAAAAGCCTTGAGTTGAGCATCCCTTTTCTTTGTTTTTATGCTGTCAACAGTATATCATACAAAACAATATACCAAGAAACATAAAAGAAAAGTTTCATGGCAAGCATGACATCACAAAAGAGCTAATTGCACGAGCTTACCTTATCCAACAATTTGGATGACTGTCCAACTGCAGAAAGAATGAGGCCATATCATTTATGCTGAAACGAAAACTGATTCTACCAAAATATGATAACTAACTAACTAACTAACTAACTAACTTTTAGAATTGAATTGTCAAACATCACAAATTTACTAAAAATTCTGGTTCTAACGAAAAAAATAAATCATCCTGGGATTCAAAATATCAAAGCTTCACCAGGAAATGTTTATAACTTACAGAAAAGGTGATATATAGAATTATGCAAGAATGCATTGCCACATAGATGGTCATGTGCATGTTGAAGGTCAGTAAGCTATCTAATTATTTTTGGGAGTAGCTATAAACCGAGAACAACAAAAAAACCTTCCCTTGACAGGGCAAGAGCTGCAGCATCACCCAAACCAGATGTAGCCTATAATAAAGGGTCATATATTCATATGTAAAATTTGCACATGTTTCCGTGGATATGGTTTTTTTTTTGTGCATACATATTGAAACCTCTATATGTAGGAATATGAAAGTATAAATCACTTACACCAGTAACAATGCAAAGGCGTCTGCTAAGCCTGCTTTCTGGAGGAAGACAGTGGGGATAGGCATACTGGCCAAATACCTTTGGAAAAAAAAAATGCAAATATGAAGTGACAAGAGAGATTGTCCAAGCCACTGCCATCCACCAAAATTCCAGAGAGCAAATGAAATGCAGAACCGGTCCCAGTTCCGTAATCAATCTCCTCATCCTCATTACTATTGCCATAAGTGATAGCCTTCCTATAAGGATTATATCAAAATTGTGCACTTATGGCTATTTCCTTGCCAAAATTTCAATAAGCATCAATAATATTGATACATTCAGTCTTAAAGTAAACACAACAATAGAAGAGGAAAGAAAAAAGAGATTAACATATCAAATTATTACAAGCAACCTAACTTATTTTCAAATAAATTTGGAATTTCTTCAGCCATAGTAAAAAACCAAGCAAAGTATAAATGAGCATGAGGAAGTTCAAATAGTCAGGTGCATCACATAATGAAATTAATGCCATCAAAATTATATGTCAGAGAGTAAGAAAGAAGCTGAGATTAAAAACAACAAAAAAGGGCAAAAAAAAACTAAATCATTCAAAAATGGACTTAAATAAACTGGGGAGGAAACAACTAACCTTGAGAAGGCAGGCTTGAATGAAACCTCCTGCTGCAAGCAACAGATTTATGCCAGCTCAAATTTCTGCAAACCCAGATATAATAGAGTGAAATTTTAAACAGGATCTGAAATACTATGGTTTATTAACAGCAATTCAAGAAAGCTTTAACAAGAAGAAAAAAAAAAGAAGGAAGCTTCAACAGTAGCATCATTAAGCTGAAATGAAACAAAGAAAAAATGAACTTTGCTAAAAAGCCATTTCAGAATTCAAAGTTAAAAACTGAAAATTGATCAAACAAACAAATCACAGATTAACAATAAACAGAATTAGATCCCGCAACGAGCATTATTTGCAACCCTCAACCGATTCGAATCGAGAATTTATGGGCCGGAAGACTAAGAGCCCACTAATTATTGTCTCGGAACTAAAACGCACCGTTTTTCTTTCAAACAATCTACCAAGGTATAACTGGAATTCCATAAACCACCTCCCGCCAGAGATTGAATTCAAATTCTCTGTCAGCCTTGCTAGAAATTCTATCCTCGAAATGGGTTCCAAAGCAGGTAACCAGATAAATCCATTATTAGTTTCAAATTTTTTTTTTTCTCTCAATTTGTTTGAGAGCTTAACAATCTACGTACTTGATTACCTTCAGATAGAAATGGAGTTGATTTATGGTCAGAAATCATTGCTGAAGAAGAGTTAGGGCACAATAATCAACAGCAACAGCAGAAGATTGGAGTGATTTATCAAAGAAGAAAACCCCAGAAAGTGTCTAACGATGTTAATTGGTAAGCAAAATCAGCAGAAGGGTTTTCTTATTTTTGAATATTTTTTTTTGTTAAAATGCATTTTAAAAAGTTTGTTTCTATCTATCTATTTGGGTTTTGGTTTGTTTATTAGTAGAAAGCAGTTGGAATTGAATAAAGATAATCGGGTGAGTTTGATTGCTATTACGAAGCGGATCAGTTGGAATCGTTCCCTTTCAACCAGGTTGAGTTTAAACCCTTATCTCTTGCTATTTTATGAAAAATTCATCAGCTTCAAGATTGGTTTTTTCAGTAATTAGTAGTCATTTATACGTGTATGTGTTGGATGCCTAGATTGTATAGTTGGATTTGTGGCTTTATCTTAAGCAGTCCCATGTTTATTTAAAGTTGCATAGGTTTATTTCATTTTTAATTTTTGTTTTAAATCTTCATTTTATGTTGATGTTCACGTGTTTATGATTCATTTTGTTCTTGAAACAGAGGAAGAGTAAGTATTGCTGTTGCTGCATGTGCGGATAATCAGCCTCGCAAAAAGCAGGCCAAAAGAAAGGGCAAACCACCCATTCCAAAAGTATGAACTTAATTTATCAGTGTTTTGTAGCTTCTTTTAAGTTTGATTTAGGGATGTATACCAGCTAAGGTAGAGGCCTGTTGGTTTATTTGTTCTTTATGGGTCCTCAAGCTCAGCTTCTCCTTTCACTTGTGGTTTTTAACGTTTTATAGGGAAAGGCAGTAAAGGCTCCAAACTTAGAGAAAGAAAAGGAATACTTTCAAGAGGTTGATGCCTTTGAATTGCTTGAGGAGAGCCCCTCACCGAAAAGTTCTGGTACATGGATTGGTAACAATCAAACTGATAATGTTGCTATACCACCAAAGGCATCAAGATTGGAGAAATGGCTAATTTCGAAGAAATTAGATTACAGCTGTGGACCTTCTAGTACACTTTCAAGGTTGTTAGAAACACCAGCCATGTCCTTGGAGCCTATTTGTGTGGATGTGATAGATTTGACAACACCAGAAAAATCTTCTTTGAAAGCCCATTCAAGTCTGCATTCTGTTCAAACCAGAATTAATTCCTATTTGATTAATAAATATGAGCCTGGAAGGAATTGCAATTCAGAAAAAGGCAGCTTGGTAATTCTGAGTGATGACGATTGTGAAGATGTTGAAGCTTCCATTAAGAAACTATCTTTAGGTTCAACATCCACTTCACTGGATCATGACTATGTGGATCCAGTTTCTTCTCTTTTGGTGGTCTGCGGACAAGCGGCTCCATCAACTCTTCTGGATGTGTTCTCCAAATATTGGTTTGTACATAATCTAATCGTGTGATGCTTCTATTCAATTTTTATTCTATTATTATGTTTTTCATTGTCACCAGACGTTGCTCAAATATGCTAGAGGTTTTCAAAGATAAAACATGCAATACAATTGCTAGAGGTTTTCAAAGATAAACTTGCAATACAACCTTTCTCAATCTTCTATTTTAAATTTCTGCCTATGTTGTTTGTGAAAGTTCAAGATCTTTCAAGTTCATATTAAGTATGTGGTCCCTGATTTTGCTATATTTCAATATGTTTGGATCCTTACATTAATCTTCTATTTCCAGTACATGGAATTCTTACTTAAGCTGTATTTAAGTTCCTTTTGCCCCATAACTTTGTATTTAGAAATGAGATTCTTGACATCACTTAATTTCCTTGAGAACTAGGCAAGGAAAACTCATAAACATTCATCTGACTGAAAACTTAAAAAATCTATGTAAAAGAATGGCTGGCTGAACTGTGAACATCGTAGTTTCTATTTGTATAGTTCTTGCTTTATTTTTCTGAATTTATTTTCGACTTCATCTTCCTTTGTGCTGTGTGATCTTTAAAAATGTATGAGTAGGATCATTTAGCTAACAACATTGGAACTTTCTCAATCCAGTGACCCAAAAAGTATTACCAAAGTTGGAGAAGGTACATATGGAGAAGCCTTCAAAGCTGGTAATACCGTTTGTAAAATAGTTCCAATAGATGGTGAACTGAAAGTGAACGGTGAAGTGCAAAAGGTATTTATTGCAACTCAAATTTTAATTTTGTTTAGCATGAGCTTTGTCTGGCCAAACCATTTATTTTCTTGAATTCAGAGGTCCGAAGAACTGCTTGAGGAGGTTGTACTTTCTAAAACTCTTAATCTTCTTAGAAGGAATGATGCTGATACCCACAATGCAAGCACAACTTTCATTGAGACATTAGAGTATGTTTTCCACTCATTACTACAAAGTTCTATATTTCTGCACTGCAACTGCTTATAGTCATTCAGAAACCTTAATTTAAAACAAACATCATTTTTCATTGAGTTGTATTTATTGAATTTACATTCTAAATTTGTAAGCTAGATTCTTTGCCTCATGTATGTGCAATGGTTCTGCAAATTTGGTGATGGTTATGTAATCTTGGGTGGTTTGATTTGGTACTCCAGACCAGTGCTTAACAGTTAAACTTGTGTCTTGGGCTTTATCAATATTAAACATTCAAAGCATTGAAGTTTAAATTTAAGCTAGATATGCAGAAATTTTTTTAACTTAGTTGATCTAATTCCATTTGCATGTATCTAATATAGGTGTTATAATCAAATTATATTCTAGTTGCTATATAAAGTTATTTGCTTATTTTTGTTTAATACATGCAGCTACCAGATGCTTTAACAGTCTGTAACTTGTAATAATCTTTTTGTTCCCCAGTCTAAGGGTGTGCCAGGGTTCTTATGATAGTGCATTGATTAAAGCATGGGAGGATTGGGATGACAAACATAGTTCAGAAAATGATCACCCTCAGCAGTTTCCAGAAAAACAGGTTTAAATTTGTGCATGTCATTGGAATTGATTGA
This sequence comes from Croton laevigatus, assembly GCA_949640765.1. NCBI lineage: Eukaryota > Viridiplantae > Streptophyta > Magnoliopsida > Malpighiales > Euphorbiaceae > Croton > Croton laevigatus. The sequence continues at coordinate 15,475 of CATIWJ010197900.1, forward strand.
AAAAAAATCTTTGTTTTGCTTGTTGTCCGTACATAATGCATCCATTTCTTGCATGAGACTTAAAAATGCATCTTCTGGGTGAAAAATAACTATGTACATGTATTGCTGGAAAAAGAGTATGAAATAGACATTGATAACTTTTGCTGCATGCATCTTAACATTAGAAATGCAGCTTTTTAAGTTTGCTTACTATTCTAATGAATTTGGCACAGAAATATGTTGTGTTTGTGCTTCAACATGGTGGCAAGGACCTTGAAAGCTTTGTTTTATCGAACTTTGATGAGGCACGAAGTTTATTGGTTCAGGTAAATAGATGTTTCAAATCAAATCACTGAGTTTTTATCTGATATTAACTTGTTTGCTAGTTATGCCTTACAGGTTACAGCTGCCTTAGCTGTCGCAGAAGCTGCATTTGAATTTGAGCACCGTGATCTGCACTGGTCTAGTTATTTATGCAGTTAATGATATTTTTCCCACATCTTCTATATATGCTGATTCTTGATTCTTCATGTTCCAGGGGAAACGTTTTGTTAAGTCAAAGTGAATCTTCGACAATTCAGTTCACTCTGGAAGGGAAGCAAATGTGCCTGAAAACATATGGACTATTGATATCAATAATTGATTTCACCTTGTCAAGAATCAACACTGGTGAAAATCTTATCTTACGTCTTTTGAACATCATATGTCATATATTTCAAGTTAAACTTTAACTTGAAGCTTTGGTGCTAACGAACTTTTATGTGTACAGGTGAAGATATACTCTACCTTGATTTGACCTCAGATCCTTACCTCTTTAAGGGTCCAAGGGGTGACAAACAAGTAAGGAAATAGAATTCTGAGTTTTTTCCTGATTGAATGTAAAAATATGGACCTATTGTTCTTAAATTTTAAAATCACTTGCAGGCGGAAACCTACAGAAGAATGAAGGAGGTGACAGAAGATTTCTGGGAAGGGAGGTAATGTTCTTTTCTGTCACATTATCATTGTTAAATGCTTAAAATGTTGCTTTTGCCCACATGGGTTTCAACTGACAAAGAACCTGTTGTTAATTGAACTGAATTAGATCAGTCTCAATTCTCCCATGGTGCATGGTTAGATCATCTTCAATGCTAATCATTTAAAGAAAGTCAGGAACGATAAAACCCTAATGTCTCCTAACATTTTGCAGTTTTCCAAGAACAAATGTACTATGGCTGTTGTACTTGGTGGATATATTGCTTATAAAGAAATCATTTGTAAGTTATTTTACAAGTTACAACATATATACTGATATTGCCTCTTGAACATCTTGAAATACAAGTGATATCATTGCATCTTGTCACTGATGGAACATTTCAACCTTAGTAATGAGGCAAATTTCTATATTAGATGAATTTATATTTTCTTTTGTTTGCTTCTAACTTAGGAATCCAGAAAGGAATGTTATTATTGAATAATGATTTCCTTGTAACAGGAACGAACCTCTAAAAATGAGAGGGAGTTGCGGTTGCTGAAGAAGAGGTTGGACAAGTATAATTCAGCAAAGGAAGCTATTTCAGATCCTTTCTTCAGTGATCTGCTGGTTGAACAGGTTGAATGAAACTAATTTATTCTTTTTTCATGTTCATTTGTAGATAATTGTGCAAAACTGAAGGGAAAATTTACATTTTTGTGATATGCAATGCAAATCTATACTAGCTGTAGTTGTTAATGGATGCTAACTTATAAATACAAAGTGATTAGGGATCAAATTCTTCTAAGAGGTCGACAAAATCTATCGAATTTTTTAATTTTATCATTTCGATGAAATGTGAAATCCCATAATCCTATCAGTTTTTTCAAAACTATGTAGTTCGAAATTTCATGCATTTTGTATTCAGTGGATTTTATGAAATCTACTGATTCACATTGCATCAATCTATACGATTACTAAGAGTTTGTACACATGAATTTATCATTGTTATATGGAATTCAATTAACTCCTACAAATCCAAGTGTGCAGTAGATTCATCCATATGAACTCAAAATCTCAGAAACATGAAAGATCCAACAAGTGACATCACATATTTGCAGAAAGTAAGTTGTGATCTAACAAAGTTTTTTATACTTTTTCCTTGGAATTCAATATTATCTCTTCCTTTATCAGCTACAGATTCATTTATTAAAGAAAAAAAGTTGGAGGATGGTTCAAAAATGTTTAAAGAACTAGAAGATTGCTTTATATCATCTACTCAGATATCTGTATGAAATGTTCTAAAAGTTGTGAACAGACATGTGTTAAGTGATAAATATCATATCATTTTCACCTTTTTCTTTCTTGCTGACCTAGGTTCTGTCTTTAGTCTTTTGAACTCTCCTCCCCCACCCCAAAAAATTA
>CATIWJ010198234.1:0-13931 GCA_949640765.1 Croton laevigatus
ATGGTTTGTTATTTCAAAAAATAACAAAGCTAGCTAATGAAACTTGTGTGTTTAATACTTTACTGCTAATGAAACTTGTGGTCAAATTTTGAAATGCAGAACCCTGGGTAGCTTAAATCTACCCTTGTTTGATGACTTATAGTTGTGCTAATTTGCTTTATCAATAATCTTTTATAAGTAATTAATGGTGGTGATACTGCTATGTTTTGGTGATACTGCTAAGTTTGCTTTATCAATAATCTTTTAATTGAATTACCAGAGACAGTAACGTAGCCGAGATTTGGGCCCCCATCCTCCAAATTTCTGGCTACGCCACTGTTTGGGGCCCTGCTATCAAGTAGATTTTAATGGAAATCATTTTTTTTAACCATTGTTGATGATTATACCAAATCCTTGTGGCTTTTTCTTATGAAACATAAGTCCGAAGTTTCTTTTTTAGTTCCACAATTTTGCCCAATGATTCAAACGCAATTCTTCACCAATATTAAGATAATAAGGACAAATAATGAAACTGAGTTTCTTCTGAAATCCTTCTTTTCCTCTTCTGGTATAATACATCAAACTAGTTGTGTTTATACTCCACAACAAAATGGGGTAGTGGAAAGGAAACATCAGCATATTCTTAATGTGGCAAGGGCATTACTGTTTCATTCAAAGGTACTAATTAGATTTTAGGGTTTTGCAGTCCTAGCTGCATCATATTTGATTAATAGGATTCCTATGGCCAAATATCAAAACAAATCTCTTTTTGAACTGTTATATAATGTTCTTCGTTCCTACTCTCATCTTAGAGCTTTTAGCATTTTTGTTATGCTTCAAATTTGATTTCTTGTAGAACAAAATTTGATTCTAGAAGTAGAAAATGTATTTTTCTTGGTTATCCTTTTGGCACCAAAAGGGTTTCTTTTGTATGATTTAGAGTCAAAGTAGTGTCTTCTATCTAAGATGTTGTGTTTTATGAAAACATTTTCCCTTTTCTACTTGATGTCAATATTATCCATTCTAATGATAATAAAAATTCTCTTGTGTTGCCTACTGTGTCTTCTTTACCTTCTGATGTTTATTTTGATAATTATTCAGTGTTGTGATAATTCTGCTCTTCCATCACATAATACTTCTATCTCGCAACCTATTCCTCAGCTACCTGTTGTCAGAAGGAGTTCAAGAAATACTTCTCTCCCTGCTTATCTTCATGATTATCAATTAAGTCTTCCTAGCTCCAATTCTTTTGTTTTTTGTTCTACTTCTTATCCAATTCAAGATTATATTTCTTATCATAAACTTTCACCTTCTTTCAAATATTTAATCTTTAGTGTCTCTAGTACTTATGAACCGGCTTATTATAAGCAGGCAGCTCAGTATCCCCATTGGAAAGGTGCTATGGCTTCTAAGAATAAAGCCTTAGAGGAAAACAAGACTTGGGAAGTTGTTCCTCTACCTCAGGGTGTTAAACCAGTAGGATGTAAGTGGGTGTACAGGGTCAAATTTAACTCGGATGGGTCAGTAGAAAGGTACAAAGCTAGGCTAGTAGCTAAGGGGTACAACAAAAGGCTGATTTTGATTATCAAGAAACTTTCAGCCTTGTTGTCAAGCATACAACAGTCAGGATTTTTCTTTCTCTTGCTGCTATTCATGATAGGTATTTGTGTCAATTAGAGCTATGAACAATGCTTTTTTGAATGGGGATTTGAATGAAGATATCTATATGACTTTGCCTATGGGATATAAGCCTCAGGGGGAGTATAATAGTTGCAATGGGAAGCCTTATCTTGTTTGTAAGCTCAAGAAGTCCTTGTATGGTCTAAAACAGGCCATAAGGCAATGTAATTTAAAATTCACAGAGGCTATGCTTAGTAATGGCTTTGTTCAGTCCAATATACTTTGTTTACAAAGACTGATGGCAATGGATTTATTGCACTTTTAGTGTATGTGGATGACATTATAATTGGGAGTTTTAGCCAAATCTTAGTAAATCAAGTAAAATAAACTTTAAGTTCTCATTTTAAACTTAAAGATTTGGGTAGTTTGAAGTATTTTCTACGACTTGAAGTTGCTAGGTCAGAGAAAGGGATTTCAATTTCTCAAAGAAAGTTTGTTCTAGATATGTTGGAAGATCATGGTCTAATGGGTTGTAAGCCAAGTTCAATTCCTATAGAAGTTAATGTGAAAATTGGTGCATTCTGATGACAATTTACTTGAAGGTCCTACTGTTTATAGACAGCTAGTTGGCAAGTTAATGTATCTAACATTGATTAGGATTGATATTGCTTATGGTGTTCACATGTTGTCACAATTTATGGATAAACCTAGTGATTTACATCCTCAAGCAGCTTTTAAGATACTCAGATATCTTAAGAGATCCCCCCGGGTCAACGTTATTTTCTCATTTGGTTCACAGTTGGAATTAAAAGCCTATAATGACAGTGATTGGGCATCTTGTGTGGAAAGTAGAAGATCTTTAACTGGATTTTGTGTTTTTTTGGGGCAGTCCCTAATCAGTTGGAAGTCAAAGAAACAAGCCACAGTCTCTAGAAGTTCAGCAGAAGCGGAGTGTCGATCCATGGCAGCAGTGACTTCTGAAATTTTATGGCTTCAAGCTTTACTTAAAGATTTTAAGGTTATATTACCTAAACCCATTTCTTTGTTTTCTGATAGTATATCTGCTATTCAGATAGCAAAGAATCCAGTTCTTCATGAAAGAACTAAATACGTTGAAATTGATTGCCATTTCATTAGAGAGAAAATATTTAGTGGTATTTTAAAACCTGTTTACTTGAAAACCATAGAGCAATTAGCAGGTTTGTTTACTAAAGCTTTACAACCTACTCAGTTCAAATATCTATTAGGCAAGTTGAACATTCAAAACATATATGTTCAACTTGAGGAGGAGTATAAAGAGAAAGGGTAATTCTGTAAATGTAAATATACTTTTATATAGGGAGCTTTTATTTATTTTTCCTGTTTGGTTATTTTACCAAGTGAGTCCTTGTATATAAATAGACACAAACACAATAACGACCACTTCACTTCTTCTTTCTTGATCTATGACTGTATTCTTTCTTTTCTTTGTAATACAGTCATCTTCGTAGAAACTTTTGGTCTTACTATAATAACATGTGATTCATTATTTAATGCCTAAACATGTTTTTATGCTTAATTAGTATGGTCTTATTTTTAGTATTTATTTTTTTGATTTGTTTCCATCTTAATGGTCGTTAAAAAAAGAGGGGGGGGGGGGGGAGAATAACCTTAGTGAAACTACCTTTTGCAAGTTGGGAAGGTGAGGGTGGCTAATAGTCAAGAAGGTGTAGAGGAATCCTAATGGAGAATATAATGGGTTGAATTAGCTAAGCTAAGTTTATAGGTAGCTCCCTTCAAATCAATGGCTAACTTGCTTTTGTGTTAAATCGAAAGGATTCTTTGTTCTGTTTAATTACTAAAGCTACAAGTATATGGTGATTGGACCTTGGAGTGTACTTGTTAGAATTCATTAAATTATAAATAGATTACAAGGAACTTGTAAAAAACCAACAGATTGGTCCATTCATCCGCTGTAACAATAAATTTGAGATTTTAGCAATTGCCATTCATCCTCATTTGGCTCAAGGTCAATCAAGCGATCAACAGCTTCAGTTGCACCCAGAAGTTTCCTCGACTTGATCCTAATCTCCACAAGAGGTCGTAAAGCATCAGTGTCCTCAGGATTTCGACTCAACTGTTCCTCAAGAGCTCTTTCTTGTTCTTCATAGGAAAAATTCTCGTTCGAAGATTCCTTGGCGGATTTTATGGTGGTAGGGGCAGCGATGGGGTGTTTGATACAGAGGCGCGAGAAGAATAATGCAGCTGCTGCAGTAAGAGTGATAGAGGTGGTTTTAAGAAGTGGGTTTAGGATTTGAAGAAGAGAAGGATTATGGGTTTGCGGTGTTTTGTTGAGTTCATAACGAGACGCTGAAGGTTTAATGGAGGAGAATTTGAACGGCGACGATTGAGTTTTGAAGGAAAGGGAAAATAGGGGTTTGAAGAAGGATGAGCAATGGGGATTGAGAGAGAGAGGTGAAGGGGTTGGTTGGGGCAGTGAGGCTTAGCAATAGTAGAATTCATGGTTTTAAGAGAAAAGCTCTAAAACCCAGATTATGATAATGGCAAGAAAGGAAGGAAATGTTCAAAACCCTCGACAATGAAGAAGAATATGCTGCTTCGTTGTCATCTTAAAACGGTGTCGTTACTTGTTGTGAGCTCTTATTATGGGACAAATCTGAACTCAAACCGGCATTGTAGCCCAATTACCCAAGGGTGAATCCGAGTCACAGTGTTACTGTTAAATTTTTTTGAAAAGTGTATATGTTAATTACATAATTAGGCACAAAACAAGTTTTCAAATCTACAGCTATATATTGGGAGATATCACACTCGTTGTACTAATTAGAATCCCAAATCTTTTTTTTTCAAAAATGGATTTACATGTGTTCAATATTTTGCTTTTTTCTATTTGATTTTCAGTCTATTTTATCTCCTTGTTTTGAAAATACTATACTATTTTGTCATACTGTTAATTTTAAGTCTAATCGAAAATAATGATAAAATTAATAAATCACATTTCATATGAATCGTTTAATTTTTTTTTTGCCTTGATTACAAACGTTACACTAATTTTAACAAAAATGACTAGCAAAATCTACTGCATGATTGGTTTACCAATTATATATATAATAAACATACATGTATAGTTAATTATACAATTGATTCAATACACTAAAACTCTCTTGCAATTCTTGGAAGAATTAATTGATTTTCTCTTTTTTCTGTTCATACACTTAAACATTTAATCAGCAAAAATTAACCACTTTTTTTGTTTTTTGGATAAAGGACTAGGCGCGTTAAAAAATCCTCTCAAGCATTCCGTTTTAAAATGCCATCATAAAGGGAAAAAGATGATTAGACTTGTTCGTAATTTTGTTACGAAAAAGAAGAATCAGAAATACAGCAATTATCGGGAAGACTACCTACCCAGAGACTGTATAACTCATTAATTGCAAGGAGTTCCGCATATAACAACGAGTCTGCATGTTGAAATTTTTGGGTAGCCGAACCTAAAACTTGACCATGAATATTCCTTGAAACAGCAGCTACTACTGTGCATTTAGAATTCTGATCCCAGGCAGCATCAACATTGATCTTGATCTTGTTGATAGGTGGGGGTACCCAAACAAATGGAGAGCTCTGACAAGTAGATAAGACTCTTTCCGCAGCTGATATATATTCTAGGCTAATCGAGAAGATTGGGAAGCAATACTAGTAGCCTTTTTACTACAAAATTCAAAAATGCATTCATTTCGATTCGACCACAACCCCCAGATTGTGAACATGGATAGCTCAAGCAAGTTCTTCTTTCTACAAGCAGCTAAGAAATGGTCCCAAAATTCAATATTATAGCTAATTTAGGAAACTATAAGCAATACATCCAGGGAAATCTTCTACCAAACTGAAATAGCATTCAAATAATAAATGCATCAAAGAATCAGAGAAAAGCCCACAAACTTTACATTCAATACCTATTTGCACCTGCCGAATAAGAAGATTAGATGTTGTAGGCAAAATATTATGAATTACCCTCCAAAAAAATACCTTCACTCGAGGACTTGCTTTAGAAGTCCAGACAACTTCCCAAACAACACGCCTCGCATCCCGATTAACAATTTCTTTGCCAAGAACTGAACGGGCCACAAAATAAGCCAACCTCACTAAGAAAGTTCCAGTGGTGGAATCCTCCCATATGCGTACGTCCTGATTGCAATACCTGGAAATAGGAACATTTATAATATCATTAGCTGTAGATGCATTAAATAAATGTGTTATAAGATTAACATCCCATCGTCTGTTATCCATTTGCATAAGATCCGAGAAATGAATTTGGTCAGGGGAGAGACCATTAGGAACAGGCACTCTGCATCCAGGTAGCGATTTGACCCATTTTTCTTCAAAGATGTCAATTTGTGAACCATCACCCACTCTCCATAGACTTCCCTTCTCAACAATCACACGGCTAGCTATAAGGGTTCTCCAAAGATAAGAAGGCCAATTACGAAGTTGGACTTTCATAGGATCATCCCTCGGGAAATACTTTGCTTTAAGGACTTTATAAACCAAACTATCAGGTAAGCTCAAGATACGTCACCATTGACTCGCAAGAAGAGCCAAATTAAAAGACTCAAAGTCCTTAAATCCCAGACCTCCATCTAACTTGGACTTACAAAGAGAGTCCCAATGTTTCTAGTGAATCTTTCACTTATGTTCATCCCCACCCCACCAGAAATTTGCAATGAGCATATTTAAATCGTGAACGAACTCTCTAAGTAGCTGATAACAATACATGTGATGACGAGGAATAAACTGTGCTACTGATTGGATAAGGGTGAGCTTGCCTGCATGGGAAAGCAATCTATTATTCCAGTTCTTGACAAGCTTAGAAAGTATGTCCTTGATTCCTTGAAACATTTGTACTTTAGATCAACCTGCAAAGAGCGGAAGACCAAGATATTTTTCGTTAGACATAATCCGGGTGACTTTAAGAATCGCCCCACACTGCTATTTCATGTCATCCGTTGTATTGGAACTATAAAGGATTGATGATTTCTCATACTTGACTTGCTCACCAATAGCATTTTCAAAACTTTGAAGAACCTTCTTAATTCCATGAAAGTCGCTCGGACAAGCACAACAAAAAACCATTGAGTCATCAGCAATAAGAAGGTGAAAAATATGTGGACCAGATTTCGAAGCCCGAAGACTGTGAAATTTTTTATCCCTGTAAGCTTGAAATAACAAACTGGACAAACAATTATCATCATTATTTTAGGCTAATTCCAAAAAAAAAAAAAAAATCAACTAGTTGTATGCCAAGGCGCAGCCTAATGACAAATACATTTACTATTTTGGCAATAGACTAGGATTCGGATCTCATTTCCAATTCTAAAAAAAAATAAAACTTGTGCAAAAGACAATAGTTAGAGTAACACACGTCTCTGAAATTAGGAGTTTTAAATTTTTAAAAAAAAAAAAAAACTTAATTTGCCGTGGAAACAAAAATTTAAAAAAGGACTTATAAGTATTGTTAATGATGTGACATGGTGATGTTACTCTCAGCTGTTGCTGACCCTCGACTTCCCAGTCACATGACCAAAATGACTTACAATACAAATGGGGACGTGAATGGAATTTGCTCATAACTCCTTTTCTCATTTTATTCAATCTCTCTTTCAAATGATATCATGAAATAAAGAATTTTAGAGCAACTAGAATTTAAATGTCACAACTAAGGGAATAATAGTAAAAGTCTTATATATATATATATATATATATATATATATATATATATATATATATATATATATATATATATTTTCAAATGATTGAAAATGCTTAGTGTTAAGAGTCGAACGAGGTACGAGCTTATTTTTTTATATATTTTCAAACTTGGATTATGAATCCTCCAAGTTTTGATCTACCTCCAAGCAAGCACCTCTTGAATTTTCTCAAACGGATTTTAGCAAAATTCACTTGAAGGTCAATTTCTTTCTCTTGAACTCTCCCCGAAAGTGTTTGTTTAATGAAGATCTATGGAAGGACTCAAATGACAATAGTTAATCCTTCTTAGATCTTGAGTTTTCTTCCCCAAAAACCCTGACTTTAGCTCCAAAACAAAAACTCACCAAAAACCTTAGTAATCCCTAAGATGCTATTTTGGTGTAAGAATATTCAAGGGGCAAGAGAAAGCCCTTACATGAAACCCTGCTAGAAATGTACTTATTTGTAGGCGATGTTCAATCAGAATGATGTGCTGCCCAAGATGGGGCAAGTGCCGCCACGGCATTGCTTGCATGGCACACATCCAATGCACATAGGAATGAGCGGAAATGCGTGTGAAAGCTTCCTTACACAACCATAAACTCTCAGAGTATCTCCAATGCAACACTTTCTATTAACTTATGTGTCATACATAATAGAAAATGTGAGAAGAAATATGCACAAATGTCTATGAACACACACCCACTTTAAAATTTTCATCTCTAATGCAACACTTTCTATTTTATTTTTTTCTTCTTTCTTAGAATTAAAATTTAATTTTTGACCAATCACTATACAATATTAAATGTAGATATTGTCAAGAAGGCTTTCTAGAAATAGAAAGTGACCTTGACAATGTCAATTCCACATAAGCTTGACATTCTAAATCAACATTAGCATTTGAGAGCTTTTTTAAAAAAATCTTCTATTTTACTTATGTGTTATATGTACAAAACCAATTTTATGTTGTATTGGAGATGCTCTTAGTAAACCCTTTTGGTTGATGAAACCTATTTTGATTGAACACCCTAGCTTTGGCAGGTTTCGGGATTCTCCGAGGACACTTTTGACTGCTCTTTTCGGGCCCTTTCACCTGGATAACGAAAGGGAATAATCTAATAGAGGTATTACAATGGGTTACTCATTTCCCTCTCCAACTTTATGCTTTTGAAAATATTTTTGGACATATTAGGACTCTAGAACTAAACTCAAACCCATTAGAAAAGATTTAAGAAATGATTGGCAGTAGATCTAGATTGTAACCAATCTTTAGGCTTGATTCTCAAATCCTGCAAAATCACCATTGGGCTTTGTTTTGCGGGTCAAATTTTAAGCATCAACATGTCTCACACGAGAAGTAAATTTCCATCTCCAATCAAGGAAGTGCACCTGACCTATAATTGTGGATAATTTCTATTTTATCTTTATTTTTGTATTTGAAAATATTTACTGTGTGGATATTTAAACTATTTTAATATTATATTTTATTAAATAATTCAACTTCCCGTAAATGTATAAAACATATCAGAAGACGATATTTATTTTTCACTCTTTAGAAGATAACTTTCTTGTAATTTCAAAAATTTAACTTCACATGAAGTAGATATTTTAAAATAAACATTGTTTTAATCCGTAAAATGGTGAAAAAACAAGTATGCTTAGCGTGACAACAATTTAAGTAATAGTAAGAAATTCCTTTATTTGTTACGACCTTTTTCCAAACCCAGTAAAACCATTAAGGATAAAAATTGCCATAATTTCGAAATTTTTGGTAGACTATGATACCTTTTTATATGTTTCATATTATGACAATTTGTTTTCCGAAAAAATGCCATTTGTAAAAATTAAAAAATAGTGAAAGTGTTAGAAATATAATTGTGTTTTTTTTAACTTTAATAAAATATTTCAAATATTTTTTTTTATAACTATATACAGTTGAAAATACAAAGAAAAGAGACAAATATCAGAATGAATTTTAATTTCATTGATAATAATACTAAATTACAATAGAAGTATTTACATATTCCAAAGAAAATGTGAACCCTCTGTAAAAATAGAAACAAACAACTAATTTGTACTATAAGTCAGGGATCTAATTGATTCTAAGAAGGAAACATAATATTCACAATCTGTACAAAATATTTTGTTTCAACAGCTCCTCTTAAGTTGGTGCATAGATATCATGAATGCCTAACTTGTTAATCCATCTTAGAAAGTCATTGTTTGACACAACCTTGGTTAAAATGTCTGCTAACTGATCTTCAGATTGTATTACAGGCAACTCCGGAATTCTATTGTCCAACTTTTCTTTGATAAAAAAATCTATCAACTTCAACATGTGTAGCTCTCTCATGCTGGATTGGATTATGTGCTATATCACGAGCAGCTTTACTGTCAAAATACAACTGAATTGGTTGTTGAGGAGGATAACCCAAATCTTGTAACAACAACCTTAGTCATAGAGCTTCACACAATCCAAGTGCAATGCCTCTATATTCAGATTCCGCACTTGATCGAGAAACAACATTTTATTTCTTACTTCTCCAAGGAACAAGATTCCCTCCTACAAATGTAAAATAACCTGATGTTGACCTTCTATCAACTAATGCTCTAGCCCAATCTGTATACACAACAATGTTTTCCACACCTGCATTCTTCTTAAAGAAAATGCCTCTCCCTAGTGCTGACTTTAAATATTTTAGTATTCTCATCATTGCTTCCACGTGCTTTTCTCCAGGATTATGCATAAATTGACTAACTATGCTTGAAGCATATGCAAGACCTAGTCTTGTGTGAGCCAAGTACATTAGCTTTCCAACCAACCTTTGATATCTACCTTTATCAACAAAAACTTGATCTTCTTCATGTTGGGCCAAGTTTCCAAAATCCCTAAGTTTTAAATATTTTGACAAACATACTCAAGCTTGTGATCTACTGGCTGTTTTCAAGTTATTTTTGTGTTGTCCCAGCTATTTAAGATAAACTTAATGCAATTCAAGCCTGAACTCTAAAAAATATCTTTAAGATTTTGGTCTGGCAGGATAGTCGCGCCCGCAACATAAACATCGCGCCCGCGAGTATATTAGAGACTGAGCAAAACCAATCGAAAATTTGATCTCACTCGCGAAGACCATCATCTTGACCGAGATTCTAATGTTGGCAACATCATCGCGCTCGAGATGATTACTTCGCGGTCGCAGCATTTTTAAGGTTTGGACAGAAGTAAATGGAAATTCAGCCGCGCTCGCGATGAACTAGCTCTTGACCGAGATTGAAGCCTGGCAATGGCTCCACGGTAGCAATCTTAGGTTCACGCCCGCAACTTAATCCGAAGGATTTTTGAACAACACCTCGATCACGATCCATTCTTCCCACCAGAGATTAAAACTTTAAATGACCGTTATAAAAAGTAACGAACTCGTCGCGCCCCGCGATAGATGTTTATGTCGCCCGCGACCTGTTCACTTTAGAGTTCAACGGCTAGTGCATTAAATGCGCCACCTGACAATGGAAACTGTTTTCTATCCGTTGGAGAAGACCATTGAGATAGGTCGCGCCCGGGACCATCTCTGCTAAAAACAGAGCAGCCTTTTCCTTCAAGTAGTGCAACGGCTAGTTTTAAGTTTATGGGTATAAATACACCCATTTATTACTTGTAAGAGGTTACACAACTACTAATCTTAACTTCTTCAACAACCTCTTGTACTTTCATTCTTCTTCATTCAATTGTATTCATTATCTTTTGAGAGTTATTTGTTGGGTAAACATTAAACCCAATTTTCATTGTTGTGATTATTAGTTTTTAGTGTGAGTTTTAAACACTAAGAGTTATTGTAAGTTTAGGGTGAGCATTAAACCCTAAGTTTGAGGTAAACTTTCTACAACCTCATTGTATTTATTAGTGATTAGTGGAGCCCAATTTCTTTCTAAGATTGGAGAAGTGGATGCAGGTCAAGAGTTTGGATCAAACCACTATAAACTTCTTATTCCTTCCTTCTCATTTTTATTCCACCAATTTCCGCAAAAAAATCTTCATAATTTTAATAAGCCACATATTCACCCCACTCTTAGTGCCTAAAAGGACCTACACTTCAATGTACAACTTCAAACCTTCTTCAACTGGTGTATCAAATGGCTAACATTCTGACATCCCTATTTCTTTTAATAAGTCTATAATGTATTTTCGTTGAGACAAAAAAATTCCTTTTTTTGATCCAGAAACTTCAATTCCTAGGAAATACTTTAAATAGCCTAAATTTTTCATTTCAAATTCTTTTGAAAAATACTCCTTCAAAGCCTTCACTTCATCAAAATCATTTCCTGTAACTTCCATATTATCCACATAAACAATTAGAACCGTGATTTTTTCCTTCACTCTCTTCAGGAACAATGTATGATCAGAGTTGCTTTGATGGTATCCAAACTCAATCATAGCTTTTGTGAATCTTCCAAACCATGCTCTAGGAGATTGCTTCAACCCATATAATGCTTTCTTCAACTTACACACTTTACTAGTAAATCTTCCCAACTTTCTCACACCCTGGTGGAACTTCCATATAGATATCTTCAAATAGCCCACCGTGTAAGAATGCATTTTTTATGTCAAACTGATGCAATGGCCAATCCAAGTTAGTTGCTAGAGATAACAACACTCATACAGTATTCATTTTAGCCACAGGAGCAAATGTCCTTGTATAGTTTACACGATATGCTTATGTGTATCCCTTTGCAACTAATCTCGCTTCAAAGCGCTTAATTGTGCCATCAACTTTATACTTAACGGTAAGGAAAATTTACAAAAAAACCCATAGGTTTTTGTATATTCAATATTTTTCTCCCTGTTTATTTTTTTTTTTTGGACAAAAATCTACCTACATTTCAATTCCGTTGGACAAATATATCCTTTTGTCTATTTTTTCTGTTAAAATAACAGTAGAAGGACTAAAATATAATTTTTACGAGCCATTTTGAAAAATTTAAGAATTAAGGGACCGTTTCAAAATTTTTCTTTCTTCTTCAACCTTTATCTGTTCTTCCCACAGGAACGCTGGCCTCCCTACACAGCCGCCAGACCAAACTGGCATTAGCTCCTGCCGACACTAGATGAGGTGGTCACCGGTCTTCGTTCATTGTTGTTGGACTTCGGTTGTGAAGAATTGATCTGAGTTACTATTCTTCGATTTCAATTTCTGAAACGAAGGGAATTTATTCGATTTGAATTTTAAAATTTCTTCGATTTTCAAATCTCTTCCGTTGCTCAACTAATGGTCGAAATCAAAGCAAACAACAGTCACCACTTAGCTATTTGGGTTTTGTTCTAGTGAGTAAAATCATGAAAGGAACAAAAATGGTGATGAGCAAGGACGAATCAGAAATTATCCTTCGCCATGAACAGAAATTGTTCTTAACTGTTTAGGTTTTGTTCGATCAGAAATCGTCCTTTGCCATGAACATAAATTGTTCTTAGCTATTTAGGTTTTGTTCGATCAGAAATCGAAAGGCGGTGGTCGATTGTTCCCGGCGTGTGGAAGAGAAGATGTGCCCTTTCTATTGGTGGTCATCGGAGTAGGATTGCTGATCGGTGGTGGGTGGAGGTTGGAGCTTAGCTATTCATGGTGGGCTGGTTTAAGGAAGAAAAAGAGTGTCAATATCTATTTCAGTCTTTCATTTCTTAAATTTTTTTCAAACTGACCTATAAAATTATATTTTGATCCTTTAACTGTTATTTTAACGGAAAAATGGATAGAAGGGTATATTTATCCAACAGAATTAAAATGCATGGAGATTTTTGTCCAAAAAAAAATCAAGGAGAAAAATGTAGAATATGCTAAAACCTAGGAAGGTTTTTGTAAATTTTTCTAACGGTAAACACCCACCAACATCCTATTGGTGTCTTATCTATTGGACAATCAACCATTTCCTATGTTTCATTTTTTTCTCAAGGACTCCATTTCTCCATTCATTACAGCTTTCCACTTTGGATCAGTTAAAGCTTCCTGCACATTGTTAGGAATAACCATAGAGAATAATTGATTCATAAATGACTTTTTTGATTCTGATAGGTTATAATCTGAGACATAATTATTCATAGGATATCTAACTTTGCTTGAGAGCTCAGGTTCTGATGCGGAACCCTATGACATTAAGTCTCAAACTCCAACATACGATCTGATAGAGAATTCCCACAATGAAGGAAAATCACCCCCTATAACACCCATTGCTTAAAGAAGCAAGAATGCTAATAAACGAAGGATTTGAAGGACCGAAATCAGAAGAACGCCACAATGAAGTTGATAAGTAGATCTGAATTCGTGATGCAATCTAAGAATTAGAGAATCCACCCTAAATCTAAGAAAAGCAATTGAATATTCGTGAAGAATAAACTTGTATTGAAATTCTGAAAGTTGTTACAAAAACATCATATTAAAGGCCCTTATATAGTGAATCCCTAAATCCTATTCTAATAAGGAAAATAAGGAAACTTATCTCTTAAGGAAAACAAAATAACAACTAAACAACCCATGTGGTCCTAACTACTAACTATGGAGGGGACCACCAAAATAAGCCCAAAATAGAAGCCCAACAAA
>CATIWJ010198248.1:0-60566 GCA_949640765.1 Croton laevigatus
GCTTTCCTATCATTTTCTGAAAAATTCCTCATTATCATCGCTCTCTTCCAATCTCTTCTATCCCGATCTATTAATTGATGAACCCAATATACTCCTCTATCACGGTCAGCAACTGGTTCAGCAATACAAGAGTTATCATTACATATCCAAGGGTCAGCGAAACAAGCTACATGTTTCCCGTTCCTAATCTTCCATCGCAAGTTCCCAGTCAATAATTTTCTTCCCCATAAAATACTTTTCCACCCCCAAGACATATTGCTTGAATCTTCAGCTGAAAGAAAGTTAGTATGCGGGAAATACCTCCCTTTGAGAAGCCTCGCAAGTAGAGAGTCAGGATTCTTCAGAATACGCCAACCTTGCTTAGCTAATAAGGCCATGTTCATTGCCTCCCATTCCCTGTAACCAAGGCCACCATCTTTTTTACTCAAGCACATTTTCCTCCATGAAATCCAGCAAATTTTCCTTTCATGCTCTTTTTGTCCCCACCAGAATTGCCTAATCATGGAGTTTATCTCCTCCATAAGCTTCTTTGGAACTCTAAAACAGGAGAAAGTAAACATTGGAATAGCAGCAATCACCGATTTAATAAGTATTTCCCGGCCAGCATGTGATAGGAACCTTTCCTTCCACCCATTCAATCTCAATCTAATCATGTCTTTGATTTGTTGAAAGGTTTCTATTTTTTATCTTTTAATAACAGAGGGTAGGCCTAAATACTTATCCAACACATCAATTTTCTCAATTTCCAACAACCTTGCCAATACTCCTTTGGAATTCTGTTGGGTATTTTTAGAAAAACATTGCTAGATTTATCCAAATTAATCGTCTAACCACTAGTAGCACTGTACTTCATCAGTATTTGCTTCCAAGCATTCAACTCCCTCATTTTCGCCCTACCAAAGAAAAGAGAATCATCAGCAAACATTAGATGAGAGATAATTGGGCAATACCTGTTGATCTGGATTCCAGAAAGTAAGCATTCCCGCATTGCTTTGTGAATTAAACAAGACAAGCCCTCAGTACAAATTAAGAATAGAAGGAGGGAGATTGGATTGCCTTGTGTAATGCCTCTTGATGGTTTGATAAAACCATGCCTCTCACCATTGATCTTGACCGAGTAAGTTACTGAAGTAATACATGCCATAATCCAGTTGACCCATTTGATATGAAAGCCCAAGGCCACCATCATAGCCCGAAGGAAACCTCACTCAACACATTCATAGGCTTTGCTTATGTCAAGTTTCAAAGAAAAAAAGGACTTTCGGCCACTTCCTCTATGCAACAAATAATGAGTAATCTCATGGGCTATAAGGATGTTGTCAGTGATCAGCCTTCCTTTGATAAAACCGCTTTGATTGTCAGAAATAATATGGCTAATGATGTTTTGAAGTCTCCCTGTTAAGATCTTAGAAATAATTTTATAGGTTACATTACATATCCCTATAGGCCTCAAATCCTTGGTAGTAAAGACTTCAGATACTTTAGGCACAAAGGAGATTATTGTGTGATTCATCCCAGTTAGCATTTGAGAAGAAGAGAAAAAATTCTTAACAGCTTCAACTAGATCATGTTTAATTATAGGCCAAAATTTTTGAATAAAACAAGCGGTCATACCATCTACGCCCGGTGCTTTTGAATGATTGATTGAAAAAGCTGCATTCCGAATCTCCTCCTCGGAGATATCTGCAATTAGGCTTTCATTCATATCTTTAGTAACTTTTACTGGGATCCCTCAGTCCGACAAATCAGGTTCCTCATTCTTGGATGAAAGGTAGATGCTATTATAATAATCAAGAACAATCTTAATAATCACCTCTTTGTTCATTACCCAATTACCCCCTACATCTTTTAGCCCGTCAATTTTATTGACCCTCCTCCAATGTTTGACTTGATTGTGAAAATAGGAAGTGTTCTTGTCACCAAGCATAAGCCAATTGTTTCTCGCCTTCTGCGCCCAAAAGACCTCTTCTTCATTAATCCACTTTCTTAACTCCTTCTCTTTTTCTTGAATGGCCTCAGCTGGGTAACTAGGATCCAGCTTGAGTTTGCAAATTTTAGCTTGCACCTCTTCAATTTTCTTCCTCGCATTTGGCTTGTTAATTTGAGTCCATTTCACAATTTCATGTCTGCATGTCTTTAATTTCGATTGGAGTATGAATAAAGGGGAACCTCTTACTCTTTGTTGCCAAGAAACCTGAACCAGTTGCTTAATATCCCGGTTCTCCGCTAGCCTCTTATCAAAGCAGAAAAATCTCTTTGGTTTCCAAATAGCCCCAAATATATTCAAGAGCAGAGGTCTATGATCCGAGCCATTATCATCAAAGTGTTGGACATAAGCATCCTTAAATAAGTCCAGCCAACCATTCGAAGCAAGGTCTCGATCTAATCTTTCACGAATATTAGCATGCCCCTTCCTGTTGTTGTTCCACGTGAATAACTCACCTACAAAACCCATGTCTTAGACACCAAGGTTTTTTATGAAGTCATTAAACATAAATATGTTCTGACAATTACTGCAACTACCCCCCTCTTTTCATTTGCATGAAGAATACAATTGAAGTCTCCAATCAATAAATAATTCAAGCATAAAGCAGAACAATATTCCAATAAGATTGAAAATTGATTAGATTTCTCAGAGTCATATGAACTTATATACACAAAAATTAAATCCCAAGTAGCATTAACTCCTCCCATCGTTATTTTACAATGCACAAAGAAACTACTATATTTCATTATCGAACAATTCACTGAATCCCTCCAAGCAATTATAAGGCCCCCAGCTTTGGCCTTAGCAGGAACCACAAAAACATTCTGGTATTGCAAATTTTTCAACTTCATAATCATAAAAGTTTCATTTTTCTTAATTTCAAACAGGCCAATTAAAGTAGGTTTATAAACGGATACAATCTCCTTTAGGTTGCGCTGCGTCAAGTCATTCCCTAAGCCTTGGTAATTCCAAAAGAGCATTGTGATAATAGAAAAAACCACAGAGATAATGATCAAACAGAACAAATAAATATCATAGAACCATCGTGCAATCATACCCAAAACCAATTACAATCAAATAGCCAAACAACCAGTCAACGAAAAGCTATATGAGATTCACACCCAACAAGCAGCAATCATCAAGTCCAGAAATTCTCAGCACAAACCAATCCACAGAGAAGAGGTAAATAGAAAGAACAGATCCAAAATGAGAATCAACCAAGTAATTTAGAGATAATCATGCTGAAAAATAAGTATTCTATACACACCGTATTGCACTTGAGAACCTAAGCAGAAACACAGTAAAAGAGCTTTCTAAACTAAGACCAAAACACAACCTGTATATGCGTTTTAAAGGAGTGCTATATTTGCTTCAAGAAACGCACCGTTTAACTAAAAAAGCTTTATATGAAAAAACCTCAGCTGATGCACACGTTTTCCCCAGCTTCAAGAACCTTCTGTTGCCGTACAAGGAACTGATAGTTTTAGCTTCGGGGATACGCAGAAACCATAGATCATGCCGGAAGGATCACTGACCAACAATCGATTCTCCAAGATAAAGAGACCCAACCATGAAATCCGATCCAAAGACAAAACACCAAGCCTTGACTAATGAAATAAAACCTCAATTGAAGCACCGTCAGACTTGAAAACCTCAAACAGACTTTGAAGGGTAAAGAAGAAAATGGACGTAAGAGACAAGAGTAGAAGCAGAAAAAAAACAACGGAGAATGAAAATTAAAGGAGGAGAAGGTAGAAATCAGCGGGGACTGAAGAACAAGGGTGTAAGAACAGAGATACACAAATTTGAGAAAAGATAACAAAGGTTCTAAACAGTGAAAATGAAGAAAATAGACAACACGAAGGAGTACACTGATATACGAAGAAGATAATGAAACCAAATTGTACGCCAGGAAAAAGGAGAAGAAAAAACCACGAAGGTAGATGGAAATCGGAAGCCGATCAACGGATGAAGAAAACTGCACTGAGGCAGAGAAGGAAACCGTACAGAAGCGACGGAAATTATGGGACTACCCCTTTATCTTTTTTACTTCTTATCACTTCACCTACCCCAACTCCCGACATAGAGTGTATTTATAAGAAAGTCTAGAATTGGAATCTCTTGCTTCCCCTTTTTCGTAATCTTCTTCATGCTACAGATCCATCTATCTTATGTTTCAACAATAAGAAATGTGTCAAATAATCCACTTATGCCAAACATCATTATGCAATCAATTTTCTTTAACATGTAACGTTTTATTAAAATCATTAATTTCTTACAGGGACAAAATTATTAGCAAGAGTGTTCAAACAGAACATAATGTCGCAGCAGCCACCATCCTTTCTTAAATCTCCTCATCAAGCTTCAAAAATCAACTGTGATCGATCCCACAAATTTTATGATCTTTGCAAAATCAATGGCCCTGGTGTCTTGGATCCCACTATTGCCACATTCTATGTTACAGACCCAATTCCATCAACATCCCATTTTATAGAGAAAATTAAACCTTACCCAAGAAAATGGGAAACTTCTGTTATGAAAAGAATAAAAAAGGTAACCCTCACTTAATCATCTTCAACCTCTCAAAGTCTGTCTTGCCAAGTACTCACCATTAAGTTTATCTTGGTTTGCCAACTCATTGACTAAACTCTTAGAAGCCATTTTCACTACAATCATTGTGCAAACTTAAATTAGACACTTATATGTAAGTATTATAATTTATTTTATATATAATTAAACCGGATATGAAATTCAAATAAGCATAACAAAATTGAAAATTTTGCCTATGCAAGACTACTAATCATCTCTTATTATACAATTTTGAATAACATATCCAATTTAACAATGTATAAAACATGAAGACTTATTCCTCTAATCCATAATATGACACAATCATATAATTATAGGATGAGTCCGTCATTGGACTTGGTAATTTCGATGTAATTTTAGATAAGAATAATTGTGCCCATATAACACAAAAAATTTTACCACAAATAAATCATATACATACAAATAAACATATATAAATTCTACCCAATTAATCTTCAATTAATTATTTTATGCACCAATACAATAGTATTTATACTATCATATTTATGCTATCATTTATATGAGAAGCAGTTATTGTCACATCCTGAAATATGTAACGTCTGAAATGCCAGGTGATATAAGCATGAAAAGATAAAAGTGGTTAACAATAGGGAAGGTTAAGGAAGAAAACCCTTTGTAAAAGGAAAATAAAAGAATTATAAGTCCAGTAAACAAGTTATAAACTATGAATTAATAAGTTATGGACATAGTAAACAAGTGATAAACAAGAAGTAAGCAAGTTATAAATATAGTAAGCCTTTATAAACAGAAAGTAAACAAAAAGTAAACCAATAGTAAACGAAAAGTAAGTAAAAATGGGAGACAAGGAAATGCTTAAATTATACGCGAATTGTGAACAGAGTAATACGAAAATCAAGTATAAATGTAATATATGACATCCATAGATAAAGATGGTGCAATCCGGACACGCGGATTCTGAAGGATCACAGAGAAATTCGCAGAACCTTCGAAGTTAAACGTGCTCCGTCGGAAGTCGACCCTAAACACGTAAATTTGGCAATATGAGTTACAGTAGGGTATCAAACAGGCGTAATAGAGCCCTGAAGCCCAACGAGACCTAACGGTAATTTTGGAAAAAGTCAGGGACTAAAATGAAATTTTTTAAAAAATTGTATAAAACTTTAACAATATGTTAAATATGAGATCTTGAGATTAAATAGATCACAACGGTGAAATTACAGTAGTTTCCAAAATCGCATGTTCGGAGAATTCCGCGAGAACATGAAAATTAGACCTACGCCGAACCTATGAGTTTGACTCAGATTTTGAACCCCAAGATGGTCTAACATGTAAAAGTGTGAAACATAAAAGTTGTCCCTTTATGTGTTAATTAAATTTAGAAACAAGAACCACCTAATTTAGACATGTATGGACGAAGTTATGATGTAATTAGTAAACAGTGCACAGGTTGCCTAGGGCAGTGCAACTAGGACCGACAGAAAACAATACTAAATATTATCTATGGCTCAGTTTGATCTGAAATTTTAATACATTGTATATTTAGATGTCTAGTTTCGTTTGGCACAAGAATTATTGAATTTGGAGCAGTATGTAAAAAGTTATAAATGAAGAACGACAGCTAAGCCAAATAAGGGCCTCAAGGGGACCAATACGAAATTTTTTCTAAAAAACGAGGGCTAGGTTGGAAATAGGATTTCGAAAGTTCTTAATAGTACCTATATTTAACCTTACAAGTGAATTTGTAGGATTAATTGGGCCATAGCGTTCTTAACGCTGAGCCACGATTTTTCTCCAAAACGCACGAATAAAGAATTACAATGGAATTTTACGGAATGACCTATTTGTAAAGCTTTCTTCAAGAAGGGGCTATTTGGGAAGAACTAAGAGTTGAGGCATCAACTTGCCCATCAAGGAAAATTATGTGGAGGTGACACATGGCAAGATTATAAGCATTGAATAGAATAATTGAATTAATTGACAACCGTTGGATCGAAAATTAAATATATTAAAAATAAATTAAAAATATATATAAAAAAAGAAAGGGGGCAGCCATTCTAGCCACTCCCATCGTGGGAAAGAAGAGAAGGAAAGAAAAAAAAAAGAAAAAGAAAGAAAGAAAAAAGGGAGAACCGAAAAGAAGAAGGAGAAGAAGAAAAAGAAGAAGAGGAAGAAGAAGATAAGAGGAAAAAGGAAAGGAAAGGCAAGTTAAACATCTCCCTCCCATTAATTTTATGTTGTGTTTTAGTAAATAGAAAGAGAATATAACATGAAATTTTAGGGTTTATATGAGGGAGATGATGAACATGAAGGTATAAAATAAATTGATGGTTGAGAAACATGAAATCTGAATTCTGGCAGATTTCTAGGGTTGATTTCGAATGAAATTTTGAATATGTTAGAGAAAGAATTTCGAGGGGTGGTAAGAGATAAAGTTGTAGATATATGTCTTAAATAACAATAGAGACCAGAATCACCCTATTTGAACTTGTGTATCAAAAGTTATGGCTGGAATAGTAGCCGGCATGCAGGTATAAGATAAATTTAGGATTTATATGAGGGAGATGATGAACATGAAGGTATAAGATAAATTGATGGTTGAGAAACATGAAATCTGAATTCTGGCAGATTTCTAGGGTTGATTCGAATGAAATTTTGAATATGTTAGAGGAAGAATTTCGAGGGGTGGTAAGAGATAAAGTTGTAGATATATGTCTTAGATAACAATAGAGACCAGAATCACCCTATTTGGACTTGTGTACCAAAAGTTATGGCCGGAATAGTAGCTGGTGTGCAGGCTGTCGTGACCAGTTAGGCTAACAGGACAGACCAAAATTCAAGCAAGTATTTGATCATAATAGAGACTGAATTTGAAGAAGTGTAAAACATGAAATATGTAGGATTATATGTCTAGTGTATTCCTGTAAAGCAGTTTTGGCAAAAAGAATATGTATAGGAAGTTATACCTAAATAACTGAAAGGTGTGCTCTGAACACGTCTAGAATTAGGGGTGAGTTGTAGATGGTAATTTTACTAAGTTAACAACATAATTTGAGGTAGGGATAAAAAGCAAAGTTGTTCCCCTGTATGTTAGTGAACTTTAGAGATTAGAATCAACTAAATTAGACAAATAATGAAAAAGTTATTGTTGAATTAATAATATGTGTGCAAACTAGAATTTAGGTCTGGGCAGAACATGACTCGTAAATTAGGCTCACAATTTGAATATGTTATGGACATAATTTGACATTGTGATAGAAGACAATGTTGTGTCCATGTGTGTTAGCTAACTAATGAATCAAGAATCGTTTCATTTAGACCTTAAATGAAAGAGTTATGACTAAGTTAATAGGCTGTGCGCAAGGAGAATTTGACAAGCAGAAGAGTCATAATTAAAGTCGCGTCGGAAATTATACGTAGCTTAATTAAGTCTAAAATTTATGTGAATGATAACCTTATGTGTTAAGGTTAAAAAAAATTTAAGAACTAACTTAATTGGAGTTGTCTAAACGAAGTTATAATAAATTAACGGAATATGCGCAAATGAAAATAACTAAGCAGCGAAGGGGAAAATTAATGAACGCTTGAAATCCTGTGTTATGATATACTTATATAAGTGTGAAATTGATTTAAATTCTATATGAGGAGTGAGGGTATAAGGAGATTGCCGAAGTGTTTGCGTTGTGAATTTCAATGTAGGTTAATGAAGAAAATTGTGATCTACGTCGATTTGGGGACTAAAAAATATAGGAGGAACTCTGGCGAAATTCTTGTAAAATCAGGAGCATAAAATGACTAAGTATGAAATGAATCGAACAAAGATATTTATAAGTTATAAAGGCTTACCTGGGCCTCGTAGGTGCTATGCTTATGACTCAAAGTGTCTAATAGTTTATAGGAAATAGATTATGCATATTTTTATGTAACGTACGTATAAACATAAAATCGGAAAAACATTATTCAATTGGTAAATTACTATTCATTTGGTCAATTTTCAAAAACGAAAATTTGTAAGATATAGACATGTGAAAAATTACCTGGTAACATTAGAAAACTAAGTAAAAACAAGAAAATGAATATTATTAGACAGACGTAAACGCATACTATACTCATGTTGAGGAAAATGTTAAAATATAAATTAAGTATATTTTGAATCTATATAATTAACACGTAATAAAGCACCATAGTGAATGAAAGACTAAGTAGAATTTCAATGGTATTTGCTAAGTTAGATTTGCGGGGAAAGATGCAAACGGATAAAGGATACGAAATGCAGCCGACAATTAAATCGATGCTAAGTCAGGTTTGGTATTTTGGTTTTGTTTATTTTATATATATATATATATATATATATATATATGCTATGATGTGGAAATGTGATGCTTTGTTTACAATGCTGTACTATTATTTGACATACATGTTACCTGTAAATAATTATTATGTTAAATTGAACTGAGTGAAAGTAAAAAAGCGTAATGTTTAACAAGTTTAGTGTTTATTAAACTTGTAGGTTACAGAAAAACTTACTAAGGGTCAGAATAATCCAAGTAGAGTCAGGCTCACCAGAACACATAGTTCGGCATATACTGCGGAATACAAATCAGAGGACCAGAGAAGCACCAATCACTAGAAGAAAATAGAAAAAATTTTTATTATTCAGTTTTATAATTGTAAACTTATTGTAATCAATTGTAAACTATATTTTGTATACCATATAATGTTAGTGGTGGAACCCTTTAACTCGATTAAAAACTAATTGGGTTAAGGGAGGTTAGAGTTATCAAATCAAAATAAATAAAAAAAAAAGAGTTATAAAATCAAAATAAATAAACAAACGATAATTGCTACCTGTTTTGTCTGCAAAAAAAAAAAAAAAAAAAAAAAATATATATATATATATATATATATATATATTAATAATGGCCTTTTGCTATAAAGAAGTCAATTCGCTTTTACTGAAGAAACTATTCCCATTATGCTATAATAATAACAGTTAAAAAAAAAACCTATTAATGACTTCCTTTAAGTGTAATGGAATTTTATTTTGATCCTCAGCACGAATTATTTAAAATATAATAATTTAAGTATATTTTTAAGTTAAGGATCAATTTGATATTTTTAAAATATTAAAATTGCTCTAAAATTTTTCGTTTTTAACAAATTTTACCTCTTTTCAATTTTAAATCAAAAATATTCTTAACTTGATACCATTAACCAATTTTGTTATAATTTTAAACTTAATAAAATGTATAAATATCTATTTTGCCATTCATTGTATTTTCAACTTATTTTTAGATATATTTAAATTATTTAGAATGAAATAATTTAAATTATTTATTTCGTCTCGATTTAATTTTATTCAATTAATATACTAACTAAATTAAAATATATTTTTTAAAAAATAAATAATTTAATTATACATATTACTTTTTTTTTTTTGAATGAATACATATTACTTTATTTAATTAAAGTTCATCTTATATTTTTTAAAATTACATATTGTTATTATGGGTACTATTATATAATGACTTTCAACAAGTTATTTTGGACAATAATTGTTTTGGTGGTTTGACATTCGACTAATTTTTAGTAGGGGTGTGCAAAATCCAAACCGACCCGACCAACCCTACCGAACCGATGTGTTTGGTTTGGTTTAATCGGGTTGGTCGGTTCGGTTTTGCATTTTAAGAAAAATCAGAATTTAATTCGGGTTGAACCTAAAAAAATCGACAAATTTTCTTTGTATTTTTGCTTAAACCCGACCAAACCGATGAGTTCAGTTCGGTTTAATCGGGTTGATCAATTCGGTTCAAATTTTAATATTAAAAATTGTCTGGTTTCAGGTTGGTCGACCGATGCACACCCCTAATTTTTAGGTTAGCATGGTCTTAACGAAAAACACAAATAATTTCTTAATTTTAATTTTTATTAAAATAAATATTTATTTAGTAGAAGCACCGATACGTTTAGCAAAAATATATTCGATGATCTTGTCATTGTCATTGTTTTTTTGGTTCATACATTATTCATAACAATTCAATTAATTTTATTAATTTTAATTTTTAATTAAATATGTAATTTAATAAAAAATAAAAATATAATATATACTAAATTAAATGAAAGTAGTTTGTATAAATA
Source organism: Croton laevigatus (assembly GCA_949640765.1). Taxonomy (NCBI): domain Eukaryota; kingdom Viridiplantae; phylum Streptophyta; class Magnoliopsida; order Malpighiales; family Euphorbiaceae; genus Croton; species Croton laevigatus. The sequence continues at coordinate 10,694 of CATIWJ010198248.1, forward strand.
AATTATTGATTTTCTAAAAATAATTGTAAATTAATTAATATATTGATTGTATTAAATTAAATAAAGATGAGATTAATGATTTGAATTATTTTATTTTAAATAATTTAAATATATGATAAAATAAATATAATTTGAAAGTCAAATAAATGGCGAAATAAAATTTTATACATTTTACAATGAAATTGGTTAATGGTAAGTTAGGAGTAATTTTGGTCTAAAATTAAAAAGAGGTGAAATTTGTTAAAAACCAAAAGTTTTGGGGCAATTTTAATATTATTAAAAAATCAAATTGTTACAAAGATCATTATTTATACTGTTTTTGTTACAAAGTTAAAAATATACTGAAATTGTTACATTTTAAAAAATTCGTACTAAAATTGTTACATTAGCCTCATTCTTTACAGAAAAATCCGATTTTTTTATTGATTGAAAGAAAAAAAAACTACTACAGTGTTCATTAACCACTTTCAATTCCATCGGATATGGTTTTTCTTATGCAATAAACCTAAACCATAAATTTGATGTTCTAAAAAATTATGATAAACAATTTTATCGCATATATTGACAAACACCACAAAACTTTGTAGAAATAAATCATTCATAAAGCGAAAATCAAGCATAATTGCCTTTGATACTACTGTTGGTAAAAGATACTAAAATAGAAAGACAACGAAGTACTTCGTTGGAGAGCTAGTCAAATACTATAATCTTACGCTTGAGATTACGAGTCCAAACTTTGTTTCCACGTACTCTTGTATCATAATCAAGACCAAAAAATAAGGATCAACTCGTCGGTATAAACAGCTACCTAGGTTGTTCACAAAGAACACGCTTCAAATCCTTAGGTATCATAGTTGATGGCTACCTACGAAAGACTATACGTAGAAAGAGAGTTTTTTTTTTTTATGGTGGCAGAGAATAGTGTTAACTTATAACAAATATTCTCTATACGTCTATTTATAGTGGTAGGACAACATTAGAAAATATTATAGACTATTTCTTTAATGTATATGAGATTGAACAAATAAGCCGAAGTACAACAAATATGATGGTACATTTAGGCATTCATCTATTTGAGGCTCGTTAATTTATGTATTTTTTTTAAGAATGTTATTTATGTCGTAAATATGTACTTTTTTTTTGGAATTAGACTAGTCAGTTTGAAAATATAAAAAAAATGTTTATATTCATAACAATGGTCACAGAAAAATAGTTATAAAACTTTAATATCAATGTTAGTATGGAATTTGTCTAAATTATCTTTTTTAATATTTATACAAAAATATTAAATGAACATTGTATATTATAATAAATGGAAAAATCTCCATAAAAAATATTATTTTATTATATGTTTAAGATAAAAGTAAAAGAAAACAAGCTTGTTAACCGATTTTAAATATCAATTCGTTTAGTTATTAAATCGGCTAACTTAAATTTTTAATAAATTTTAATTCAACCGTAGTTAGTGAGCAGCTCCATTAAATGAAATCACAACTCTCTCCCCTTTTCTTTCTCTCTCCAAAATATAATTTAGTGATATGTATATTTATAATTTTGATAATATAAATAAAGGTTTGAATTTTACATCCGAGATGAAATTGGCCCAAACGGTTAACGCTCTATTATCTGGTGCCATGTTCAAATCCATATATGCCCCTCTCCCTCTCTCATTCCCCTCCCCCTCCCCCAATTGTAACTATATTAAAAAAAAAAAAAGGGAAATTTTCACATCCAATCTAAAAATGAATTTATGAAATAAATACCTTTAACATTTCATTTTTTGCTAAATTATATATTGCGACTCCAAAAAGGTGAAAAAATTATCTTCTGGCTTTAGGTCTTTAGCTGCCTTCTCAGTATAATTTTTTCTTCAACGTTGTCAAAACTTACGCCAACCAGAAACTAATCATCGTTTCTGAAGCCATTTATTAAGGCATAGTTTGTGGGGAGACAAAACATACACAAACAGAAGAATGACACGTTTATTTTAATAAAGATTTTATGTTTTTTTTTTTTTTTGAATGGAAGGAATTTATTTCATCAAAATAAAATTACAAGCACATTCTGGTATGGATAATTCCTATACTATCCTCAAACAGTAGGGGGATAAGTGAGGGAGGGGGAGAATCGAAATACTTGACCCCTAAAGGTAGATCCTGGCCTAGGGAGGCTAGCTTATCAGCACAAACATTCACTTCCCTATAAGAGTGGATGACCTGTACATTCCAAGGTAACTCCAAAAGTTTTCTGATTTCTCGTAGAATTGAGCCGTCAACAGTGAGAGGAGTGGAGGGATTAGTAATCATTGTGACAACAGCTTGATTATCCATCTCCAAAATCACTTTTCTGTAACCCAGTGACCAGGCCTTTTGGAGACCCAACAAGCCTCCCCAAGCTTCTGCTCTAAATACCGAACATCTACCCAAGTTAGCTGCGAAGCCTGAAATCCAATTCCCCCTGCTATTCCTTAGAAGTCCTCCTGCTGAAGCACTGTTGTAATGACCTCTAACGTTGCCATCTGTGTTAACTTTGATGGTGTCAGGTGGAGGAAAAAGCTAGTAAATGTCTCTTTCCAGTCTACGTTTCTTAAACGAGCTCAATGAGTATGATTGGTTTGCTTCATGTATCTGCTTCACATAGCCAAAAATAATCTGTGACATGTTGTTGGGGTGTCTTTGTTTTTGGAAGAGAGCCATGTTTCTCCATTTCCACAGGAACCAACACGTTACACCAAAGATAGTTCCCCATGTGAAATCTCCTGTGCCCCAATATCTAGACAAATTGAACTCATACCAGACTGTGAGATCATGTGTGAAGAAATCTCGATAAAATTGGGGATCCAAGAGATTGTGCCATGTTTCTTGAGCTACTTTGCAATCTCTTAATACATGTAGGACAGATTCTTCATGAGGGCAGCTGAAAGGGCAAGCACGGCAATTGGTGAAATGCCTTTCGGCCCTCTCTACGTTGGTCAAGAGCTTTTCATTGAATGCTAGCCATAGGAATAGCCGAATTCTTTCAGGGCCGTTCCAACGCCAAATCTTAGATAGTAAAGCTTGATTGTAATCTGCACCTGGAGGGAGAAGGGACAAATAGGCACTTTTGACAGTACACTTACCAGAATTTGATCCACACCAGACAAACACATCGTCCCCTGCATCTGGTTTAGGCGGTAAATGGTTAGCTATCTTGAGACAGATGGATTGCGGAATGAAGTGTTCAAATCTTTCCCAATTCCATGTACCCCCAAGCTGTCACAAAATCAAAAACTCTGCCGTGTTCGATAGCTTCACTCTGAGATGGAAGTATTAGATCCAACATAGGTGGACTATCTTCGATCCACTTATCTACCCAGAAATCAGTACCCAGCCCGTTGCCTATTAGAATACTGGTACCTTGTTTCATCTATTGTCAAACCGATTTAATGCTTCTCTAGATTATAGACCCGCTCTTGATAGGGAGTTTGGAGCTGGGAGATGTGTTGCTGGAGAAATATTTGCTTCTGAGGAGATTGACCCAGAGCTCATCGGGGCATGTAAGAAAATTAAATGCTAACTTCATCAGAAAAGCTTTGTTTACCCGTTGTGTTTGTTGGATTCCTAACCCCCCAGATACTTTGGTTGACATACACGATCCCAGTTGACTAGAGAGATTTTTCTTTTTTCCTCCATCGAACCCCAAAGGAAGTTACGCATTAAACGATCTAACTCTGTACAAACCTCGGTTGGGATCTTGATCACTTGCATGATATAGGAGGGCGCTGCGTTAAGAACCGCCTTGGTGAGAGTCAGCCGGCCTGCCATCGATAGAAGTTTACACTGCCACCCTCGGAGTTGATTAGATACCTTCTCAATGAGGAAGTTAAAATTTTGCTTATGGGCTCTTCCGTGAAATATTGGGATTCCGAGGTACCTACCCAAATCTTTTGTAGGAGAAAAGCCTGCTAGGGATGTGATCTCTGCTTGCAATCCCACTTCGACGTTGGTGGAGAAATAGATCTGAGTTTTGGTTATACTGACCTTCTCCCCTGAAGCTTCATAGAAGAGTTTAAGCGTATCACAAATCAGAGCTGTCTGGACCATTGTAGCTTCCGAGAAAAGGATAAGATCATCAGCAAAGAATAGATGAGTAAAAACCGGGGAGCCTCTCTTTACCTGAAGGCCTTTCCATTTTCCCTCCTCAACTCGCTTAGTGATAAGATGTGCTAGTCTCTCCATACAAAGCACAAAGATGTAAGGGGAAAGGGGGCAGCCTTGTCTGATTCCTCGAGAGGGATGGAAGTATCTAGATAATTCTCCATTCCAAATGATACTCATACTAACAGTGGAGATACATTGCATGATGATAACGATGAATTGTTCGGGTAGTCCAGTTTCTCGAAGAGTATCCTCCACAAATGACCATCTGATTCTATCGTAAGCTTTTTCTAGATCCACTTTGATAGCCATAAACCCCTTCTTGCCTTTGGTTCTTTCCATTGAGTGAATTAATTCTTGGACCATAATGATGTTATCCGTTATTTTCCTACCCTGCACAAAGCTGCTTTGTTCCTGACCAACGAGAAGTGGCATTAGTGGCTTCACTCTATTCGCCAGTATCTTGGAGAGAATCTTGTACACCACATTACAAAGGCTGATGGGTCTGAATTGCGTAACCATTTCTGGGTTCTCCACTTTTGGTATCAGAGTAAGCAGGGTGCGATTGAGAACTGGATCCAAATGCTTGCCTTCGAAGATATCCTTAGTAAAAGTTTGAATGTCTTTGCTAACAGTTTGCCATTGATTCTGAAAGAAAAGCGAATTTAACCCATCTGGTCTGGGGCTTTTGAGATGGGCCATAGCAAATAAAGCTTCTTTAACTTCTAGTAAAGATGGTACCTGTAACAGATGAACAAACAGAGAAGGGTTAATAATTGGGAATCTCCCTCTCAAAAGGGGAGCAGTAACACCTCCTTCCTCAGTATACAAGTTCTCGAAGAAACTAGTGATGAATTCCTTAAGGTCTTCTCCCGATAACCATACATTGCTGTTGCTTTTTAGGCTGTGGAGAGAATTTCTTCGCTGTCGTATGATTGTTCTGGCATGGAAGTACTTGGTATTCCGATCACCACTATTGATCCATTTCGATTTGGACTTTTGGAACCAGAACAGCTCCTCTTGGTGAAGTGTGAGTTCAAGTTCCTTTTTCAATTCCTCCTCAAGGTGTATAAGATGATCTTTTTGGGGATTAGCATTCAATGCTTTCTCAATTCCATTGATTCTAGCCAGCAGCCGTTTCTTCCTATGGTTGATACTACCAAATTCTTTAACATTCCATTCTTTTGATGCCTCTGCGAAGTCGTTTATGGTAGAGGCAATGTTGAGGGCGCTCTTCCAATTGTTTCCCACCATCTCCCCAAAGCCCGGGTGGGTGATCCAAGGAGCTAAGAAACAGAAGAGATGAGGTTTTTTCCTTCCAGGAGAATCTGCTAGTACCAATAATAGTGGTCTGTGATCGGACTTAATCTGGGCAAGGTGAAAGACTTTGCTATGGGAAAACATGGATGAGGCTTCAACATTAGATAGTACACGGTCTAGTCTCTCTTCCACCCTTCCTCTCTTCCATGTAAAGGACGGACCATTGAAGCCAAGATCAACTAAATTACTCTCATCAATGCAGTCTCTGAATGCTCTGCTCCTCTGGTCTCCCCTAGGAACACCTCCTCTTTTTTCAGAAGCATAAGCTATGGCATTAAAATCTCCCATTAGAAACCATGGTTCAGACCTTAACTTTGAGATGTGGAGAATGGCTTGCCAAAGTCTAGACCGATCCCTCTGATTAGGACTCCCATACACAGCCGTGACCCAAAACTTATATCCTCCATGTGTTTCTAACAGACAATGTAAAAACTGGAAATGTTGAATGTGTATGTGAAGCTTGAGAAAGGATGGATCCCAGCAGGCCCAAATTCCACCTGAGAAACCATCAGCTTCGATGCGATGGGAATAAGGATATCCAATTCGCCGGATTACACTCTCTGCTCGCTTTTCGCTTATTCTTGGTTCAAACACGAAGGTTAACATGGGCTTATGTTCCTTAGTCCAGAATTTTATGGTATTGAGGAACCTCTTGCTACCAGCTCCTTGACAATTTCAAGAGAATATACTATTGTTGTATTTATGCATGGGAATAATTGGGTAATAATTGAAGGGAAAATTACTCCACCATGTTGGGGTCCTCTTGCTCCAAAGGTAACTTCTTGTTGGAATCCGTGGCCTGATGTAAATCATTTGCCTGAGCAATATGAAGGAGTTCTTCCGGAGTGGGGTCGTGATCATGAACCAAATGAAGATCCACTATCAGATCAGGTGGTTTTGGTTGAAGGTTAAGCACTTCTAACCCTAGAGGAGACTCATCTTTACGGATAGTAGATGTTGTATGGGTACTTTGGATAGGAAAATGTATTGGGTTAGATGACTCAGCTGGTTTTTTAGCTTTGGTAGTAAGTGTTGGGGGGTTATGGGAGCTAGGGGAAACCCTAGGGGTTGGGCTGTTAATGGATGAGGTTGAGCCGAAGTTGAAAGGGGTGGGTGCAAAAGAGTTAAGAGATTTTGAGGAACTAGGGGAGGAGCTAGAAGGGGTCTTGTTTTTAGGCTTGAGTGGGCGGTGGGGCTTAGTCTGTGTGGGTATCTGTTTGGGTGTAGTGGTAGAAGGATGATTTTTAGATGTATCTGGACATGTAAAAAACAAATTGGGATTAACATTTTCATCTGCTTCACGGGACCCAGCTTTCTCAAAATCTGCTAGTGGAGCGAATCTTGATCCCTTGCCCAATTCTTTTTCTTTCCTATTTTGCGGAATATATTGCTTTTCTGTTTGCCTTGTGACTTCTGTGGGTCTACGCTGTCTCCTTAGTGGTTTCTTGGCATGCATCCAAGGTCCTAGGTCAGGTAGCTGTAGGTTTGTTTGACAAGTGACCGGTTTTTTGTCCGTATCTGAACTTGGGCTTCCTTCCATCGGAACATCGGCCGGAGTTTCATTGCTCGGTTGATTACGAATGGCAAAGTAGCTTCCCGATAGATGGCCAACCAACCCACATGAGAAGCAGATGGAAGGTATATTTTCGTATTCAATCTTCTGGTATAGCCCTGCAATCTCAAAACCCGACACCAATGGTTTGTTAAGATCCAGTTCAACGGCTAGGCGTGCGAATCGGCCTCTAGATGCTGAGATAGTATTGTAGTCTATCTTGATCACGTTCCCAATCTGGTTCCTAATAGTTTCCAGCAGGCCTGAGTGATAGTATTGGATGGGCATTGCTGGAAATCTTAACCAAGCCACCACATGTGAGGGATTGGTTTCCTTAACTGTAAATCCTGGATGCCACTTCTGTATTGTAAGATAGCTGCCTAGCATAACCCACGGACCATCACAAAGAACCTTTTGGCAGTCCTCCTCGTTTGCAAATCTAACCAAGAAAAATTCATTTTCCAGATCAATGACCGTGTACTTACCCGAAGGTTTCCAGAGATTCTCCAACCGGGTACACATAGTTTTGTAACCAACGGATTTACCCAATAGTTTAACTACTACGGCGTTCCACCAAGGTTTAGAGATCTTCTCCACAAAGGCATTGGAGAGGTCTACCTGGAAGCTGTGAGAAGTTCTCGAGATTATCACATCATTATCTTCAATCTGTTCATCATCTATAAAGGAGGGGTCTTCCAAGTCTCCAGCTCCAAACAGGACCTTATCTCTAAATGAAGCATTGCCCTCTTACCAAACATTCTTGGGTAGTTCTGTGGATTCATCTTCTCGCTTACGAACTTTCTTTGTTTGCCTATTTTCCGACGAGTTAGCAGCAGGGTCAGGAGGTATCTCCATAGCTGGAATTGACTTCTCTTTTTACTTACAACTTATGTTTTTTTTTTTTTAAACTCTTGAAACCAATCTATTTGTGGCACGTTCTCATCAATCTTTGGTGATGAACGTGGTAGAGATCGCCGAAGGCTGTTTTCATGTCACATTTCTACAAATGTGACATGAAAACGAAAGATGTGTAGGGTTTCTCAATACAAGGATCTGAATTCTACAAGGCTCATCAAGACCATTTGTAAATTATTAGTCAACAAAAACGATTGTTGATACTTGTGTGTGTGTGTGTGTATATATATATATATATATATATATAGATACAGACAAACACATTAATAATATACAAGAAAATCAAGACCATTTGTAAATTATTAGTCAACAAAAACGGTTACCGATACTTGTACATATATATATATATATATATATAATATATATATAAGTACAGACAAACACATTAATAATATACTGCTATCTCAATCTGAAAAGCTTTTCATCACAAACATTTCTTTCAATTTCTTTTTAGTATTTAAGTAGTGTTTTTGGTTAGTGAAAAAATAACATCAGTTTCTCTCCATTTTCTTCTAGCTCTCTCGTTTCTTTTCTCTTAACAATCTCCATGAATTCCTTTCCATCTCTTCATATTTTTCATTTTCCTTAAACCCTTCACATATGATAGCTCGCCTCATTTTGAAGCACCCATAACCAGAAACCTTACTTTTGCTGATTACCTTCAGTCAAAAACAATGAAGAAGAAAATTCTTAAAATGGGAGTCATTTGCTTCCTCATTTTCGTTTTCTTCTTCATGTTACAGGTCAATCTATCTTTCCGTTCAAGACGAAGAAATGTAACTCCAATTAATTCAGGTACCTTAAAATTTTTTACAAATTACAAATTTATGCATATTTTACGCATTTAAATTTTATATCTTTCACTTGACTCTAATACTTTATATCAACTTGTCTCTTGAGAGGCGGACCCAGGATTCTAATCTTAGGGGGGCAACGGAATCAAATACTCTAAAAAGCATATAATAAAATAAAAAAAAATTCGCCACTATGTAAAAAATACACTCAAAAAATCATTTAACATTAAATAATTTCACATAATAATTCATATTAAATAAAATCTACTACAATTGTTCCCGTCGAGTTCTCATATTTTGAAATCGATTTAGAATATCGTAAACACTAACTTTTAAAAACAAATCTTTCTCTACATTACATTTAACAATTGATCTCCCATAATACTTCTCAATTTACTCTTTATTTCAGTCAAAGTTCAAAACTCAAATATCAAAACTTGTTTTGAGGACTGTGATCAAAGTTCCCACTAATCACCAATACTTAATTAAAACTTATTATAACTGATTGTATTATATAACATATGTACTAAACAAAAAAAATTCAGATTTAAATTTCTATGGCAATATTTGATATTAGAAAATAAAGAATTATAGAATTATAAATGCTCCATTTTAGCACAGAGCGTTTGATGCCAGAGAAAATGAAGAAAGAAAAGGCTTTGTAGATCTCATCATAGCAATGTGTAGTTAAAGCTAAAACAAGCCAATTTAATTTGTGTTTGTTGACCACTCTCTTTGTTCTTGGTTCTTTGTTCCTTACAAGATTTAAAGATATTATTTGCTTTATGTAAAAGCTAGTATATGCATGGAGCTTAAATTTGTCACTAGAATACTAGAAATCAAAATCAACTCTCTCATTATCAAAGAAACATGTAAATATGGCTAAAATGTCTAGTGCAGTAGCACAAGCTTGATGATTGAAATATGTATTAATTTAAAAAATACATGTACCCATAACCTGAAATTAGTGAAATTACAGGAGATTTTATCAAATTAAAAAGAAAAACAATTGAAGATAAATTAATTTTATATTTTATCATTTGGTTTATTAAATTTATGAAAATAAAAAACAAAGGCTTACGGATTTATTTGTGCAGATTTCCTTAGCTCGTTGGATAACTCTTACAGCTATCCTCTTCAAATCCGAATTGACATACGGCAAAACCTCAACAGCCACTATCAGAAATCAAAACAAATTAGCTTAATCGAACCATTACACGAAAACTCAAGCGTGTGTAATGTATATAGGAAAAGTACCAGGTCCGCCGAGACCAACAGCAATTGCAATGAAAGGTTTGGCGTGAACGACGACGAGTTTGAAAGAAGAATTGGAACCGAAAGGAACGAAGATAACGATACTTCCACTCATTGTTTTACTTCTGCCACAATAGGTCTCATATCACATGGATTTATGACTATCAACCTAAGTTACTACCAAATTCAAAAACATTTACCCATTTTCATGCCCTATTAGACAAAGCCTACTGTACCCAATGCGACCGAAACCAGTTATCAATGGTCAATTCTCCAAGTAAAAAGCCTCGATTAGTGTTGGCAAGTCGTAGCGGTAATATTGGAAGGGTGCTTTTAAATCAAAATGAAGTGAAAAATTTAGCTGAAAATATTGGTTTCAATGTTATTTTATTTGAACCCAAATCTACTACTCCATTATGGAAAGCTTATGCACTGATTAATTCAAGTCATGCAATGGTTGGAGTACATGGTGTCGCCCTAACACACGCATTATTTCTTCGATCGAGTTCTGTGTTCATGCACAATGGGTAGGAGAATATTTGTTTTGGGAATTTGGGAAGGGGTATGGGATTGGAGTACATAGAGTATAGAATTGGAGTAGAGGAAAGCTGTTTGATAGATAAGTATGGTAAAAATAGTTCATTGATAAAAGACCCAATTGCTTCTCAAGGGAAAAATTGGTCAAGTGGTGTTATGGATATATATTTGAAAGAGCAAAATGTTAGAGTTGATTTGACTAGGTTTAGGGATTATTTGAATCAGGCATATGAGAAAGCGAAGAAGTTCATGGACAATGAAGGTTAATGGATTTGAGGGAATTGCAATTGGTATCATGACAATAAAAAAAAATTGTTTAGCAAGAGTTTGGTATGAGTTGTTCGGCACTCTTACTCTTTAAGTAAATTTTGATTCTCGTGAATGAAGAAAATACTTGGTATGAGCACTTCACCTCTTAGTGGACCGATCCGTGCAAGTAGGATTATGCCTAATCCAATGGGTTAGGGACACTTGTGATTTATTCCAAAAATTAAAAAAAAAATTGTTTGTTTGCTTATGCTACATGGCTTTTGTTGAATTAATGGTTAGTTAGCTCAATTTGCGACTCACTTAAAGAAGAATATTCTAATTGCCCCCTACGAATTATATGCAAAGATACATTTCTTTCTTTATTATTATTTTTTTTTATTTGGCGCATGAATTTGTGCAATTGGATCAATTTATCCATTAAATAGTTAGTGCAAAACACGATCATCGATGTTGTATATAAATAAGTGTTTTGATATTTGCATTTTTCATAATTAATACACAAATGAAGTGAGCCGTTCAAGAACAGTTTGTAGATGCAAGATTTCATCGATAAAAACTTATTTTAGTTTTTTCATTAGGCTAATTTAGCCGAGCTTAAATCCAAGTTTTGAACTTGTGAAATAAGTGAAACCAGCACAAACCTAATTCACGTGATTTATGATTTTCGTTTCCAGTAAGTTTGCAAATCATGTCGTTTCAAGAGATTTATAGACTCGTTCTCACAAACAGGCTCATAAATTCATTCACGTTATATATTTTTTTTTCAACTACAAGTCAAAATGATGTATTTTTATTTTGAAGTTAGGATTTGAAACGTTAATTTGAGTTTTTTTTTATTGAGTTTGATAAATAGGCCAACTCATGAGTAGCGTACAATTCCAATAATACTCTAAGTAAGTTGAGCTCGAATATGATGTTGTTAAACTCAATTGAGCTTGTTTACATTACTATGATTGATTGATCCATTTGTCCTAATAAATTCAAAGAGTAGTTAAAATGAGTGGAAAAAGTGGCAAATAGAAGTTGGTCATTAGTTTTGGAGGTGATTTGAACATTTTTCATTTGATTCACATATAATTTAGGTCTTTAGTTGAAATATAATACAGAATTAGTTGAGGTTGATCCAGAAAATAATATATATTGGGTGATAATAGGACATTAGGTAATAGGTACTCTAATTTTCTAATTAACTCACATCAAGATGAATCTTTTCCAACTCTTCTCATGTGTTATATATTTATAAAGATTCGATAATTAGGTTGAAAGATTCCAACTAAAGAAGGTAAGTATCTTCCAATGAAATATTATTATAGAATTAATAATTATATCCTGCAAATAATACAAGACAAATTGATTCATGTTAGTTTATGGTTTGTGCACGGTTTTTTCTTTTCTTGTGTTTTTATTTTTAAATCGCTGTTTGTGTTATTTGTACAAAATTGAGAGAGCAAATATAAAGAAACGAAGTTTATTGAATTTAATTATGTACTATACATTTTATATGACCGTAACAAATTATTCTATATTCAATTTATAACATGTATTTAAATTTTCAAATCTATGACCATTTGGAGAAAGTTCCGGAATTAGAGAACTCTCTAATTACCAATATTTTAATTGGTGGAGTGTGAAAGCAAAGTACACATAGTGTGTATTTATTCTCGGACCTTAAAACTCTCACATTAGACAACAAACAAACAGCTACTGCATCATGCAAAGCTTGCTCCTCTCTTTCAAGTGATTAGTGAGAGAAACAAAAGTTAATGAAAGATGGAATTACATAAAAGAATAGACGTTTCAAGATTAGGGTTATGTGTTTGGTGCCTCTTTTGCTGCTCTCTTTTGGTCTTATCCCACTTCACCACTTCTATGCCCTCTCTTCTTCTTCTTCATTTCCATCTCAACCCTACTTCAGGTATGTATGTACTTTTCCTTTCCTATTTCCATTTTAGTATCGGAAGGTTTCCATGAGTAATTACCAAATTCTAATCTCAGGGTTATTATTCATTGCCAAAATAAATTACTTCTAATTTCGCAGTTGTATAAGCTATAGTTCAGTGATTACTATTTATGTTTTTTGCCTTGATTTTTTCTGTAAGGCAACAAGGAAAAGTACAAAAATCACACCTAAAATTCAAATTAACACTTATTTCAGTCTAAGAAGACGACTCATCTTGTCTGTTTATATTAGGTGATTTTGATTTAGTTTGACTCATCTAATTGAGAAATTCTTCTTGAGAAAAAATAACACAATTAATTAGGAGTGAGAAAATGAATTTGTATTTATTTTTTTTTCTAATTAATTAAAAATTGGTCCGTAAACAACGTGATCTAATGTCAATTTTGAGGGTACCAGGAGACTCACAGGTGTAAGAATTGCTGACCGGTACCTCTCGTTCATCAGTTGGTTGCAGGCGAATGTTAGCGGCGGTAGTGTTTCCGCTCTGTCTATTTTTATCTTTTTTTTTTTTGAAAAAAATTATCAAAAAATTAAATCTGTTGACTTTAGATGGAGGGGGTATGATAGGCATTTAACTTTTTTTTTTTAAAGGGTAGTTTATGCTATTTTGAGTGGTATATTTATTTTGTGCTATTTGTTAAAAGTGAAACATGTGGTATTCTCTAAGTTTGCCCCTAATAAAATTATTTTTTACTGTCAAGTAAAATTATACTTTGATTGATGAAAGGTGTAAAAGTTATTGTTCAAAACATTTTGCATAGTAAAAGTGGTAAAAAATTAAAATAACTTCATACAAATTTTATTTTAATGCATTTGGGGATTTAAATTTCAGTGATTTTTTATTTTTCGGTTTTGGTAGTATAAATTTCAGTTATTGATATTTGGAGGATTTTTCAACACTTACATATAACTAATTTTTTTGTCCTTATTTATTTATATTTTCAATTAGTAGCTATGCCACGTGGGGGATTCAAGATGATGAGTAAGCAGGATTCACATCTAGAACCAGAGTCACTGTCTCTTTTCGGTAGTCAAATCAGCTGTGACCGGGATTTCATACGCTATGATCTCTGCACGATCGACGGCCCAACCGTAATGGATCCCACCACTTTTACTTTCTACGCCGCAGGCTCTAGAAACTCCGTCGTCAGCCGCCCTTATTCGGTGGAGAAAATCAAGCCTTACCCTAGAAAATTCGAACCATTTATTATGGCCCAAATTAAAGAACTCACCATTGCCTCAGGCCCACGAAGCCCACTCTGCCAAATCCAACACGATGCCCCTGCTCTAGTATTCAGTGCGGGTGGGTACACAGGAAACTTCTTCCATGATTTTAATGATGGACTCATTCCTCTCTTCATCACCGTTAATTCTATCTTCCCTGATCAAGATTTTGTGATTGTGGTCTCTGAAGCTCCGGATTGGTGGATTAGCAAGTACATAGATTTATTAAATGTGCTTACATCACATACTATTCTAACCCTAAATGATACGAGCACTCATTGTTTCCCTTTTGCCACGTTCGGTCTAATATCCCATGGGTTTATGACCATAAACCAAACCTTAATACCTAACTCAAAAACATTCCTACATTTTAGGGCTCTATTAGAAAAGGCATATAGTCAAAATGTCAAACTCAATTTTGACCTTCCAATTCCAAAATTTAGAGCACGACCACGGCCACAACTATTGCTCACGGATCGTAATATGAGCTATGGACGGGCAATTCTAAACCGAGACAAAGTCATTGAAACGATTAAAGAAATCGGATTCGATGTAATAATATTTGAGCCGAACTTGAATACTTCATTACGTGAATCTTATGCGTTAATTAATTCAAGCCACGCAATGGTAGGCGTTCATGGTGCAGCACTTACACATTCGATGTTCCTACGGCCGGGTGCGGTGTTTGTGCAGGTGGTTCCTATAGGGGTGGAGTGGGCTTCGGATGCATTTTTTGGAAGGGTTGGAAGGGGGTTGAATTTGGAGTACATAGAATATAAAATTGGAGTGGGAGAGAGTAGTTTGGTTGAAAAATATGGAAATGAAAGTATGTTGTTAAAGGACCCTCATGGGATGCAGAATAATAAGGGAGAAGGAGGATGGCCTTCTCATATTATGGACATTTATTTGAAGGAACAAAATGTTAAAATTGATTTAGAGAGGTTTAGGACATACTTGAAGAAAGCATATACGAAGGCCAAGCAATTCATGGAAAAAGACGGCTAATACAAATTCAAACTTTCTTCAAACAGAATATTGGAATTTCATTGTTGTTGTAGCTTTGTAGAATTGGATTGTATACATATTATCATATTATTATTGTATTTTCTTAATATAAATAATTTGTTAATCGCTTTTTTCTAATTTTAAAATAATAGTAGATTTTTTTTTAAAAGGAAAATAAGATAATTAAGTTTGATTCCTGTTTAGGTATGAAAAAATGTTAAATCCCTTGAACAAATATTTCATCCTTTGAGGTGCCTGCAATTCAGCGTATTCGGATTAGTCTTGACCTTTAATATGCTTGAAAGATGGTTGCCTAGAACATCGGGTGCAAATAAAAAAAAAAAAGGGAAATAAGATACTTATATTCCATTATATTGAGCTTGCAAACATGCAAGAATAGATTCCCATTAACAGTATGTTAAAAAAAAAGGTGTATCCCATCAACATTCTGCAATATATTCTTTCAACACTAGTCAGAGTGTGTGCCAAAAAGTTAGGCTGAAGCCTAATCCATCTAACAAAAAGAAAAGTAATAGATTAATTAACAAAACTCATCTAAATGAACACTGCGATTGTCTGCACAAGGCATTGTCAGTTTGCCTAAGCATTTTATGATTAATTCCCCATCCCCGATTCAAAAAAAAATACTACTGTATAATTTAACAAAATTTCCTTAAAGATCCTAATGATAATATTCAGAAAATTTATAAATATAACAGCACTTAACAGGGACGGACCTAGGAGGGGGGCGGTAGTGGCTCCAGCCCCTCCCATTTTTTTTTTAATTCCTTGCTTTTTTCTTTTTTTTTTCAAAATTTTTTTAAGAGCCCCAATAATTATAAGGCACAGCCCCTCCCACCCTTCGATCCTGCGTTCGTCACTGTCACTTAACGCTATAGACAAGTCAGCCATAGCTTAAAAGCTGGAACTTAGTTTGATAAAAATCTACTTTAACTTAGAAAGCTGAAGTTCGTACCTAACTAGTTTAGTAAAAATAAGAGTTCATTTGCTAACTAGAGCTTCTATATTATGTGAATAATCTCCATGTAAGGATTCTACTATTTCAGACTTCTTGCTAGATTATTCTCAATGAAGTATCTAATTTTTCTTCTTAGAGAAAAAAAAAATGAAATGATATTATTATGTTGTTATAAATGTTTATTAACATATGAAAATAATTCAAAACTGGAGTAGATACAAGGATTAAGATGGTTAGCAATTTGTTAACAATAAAATTTTCTTTAAGGTATCTTGTTAATTTAATTAGTGGAGAGAACAATATTCCACAAAAATATGGAAATAATTCAAAGTTAGAGAAAGAGATCAGGATTAGAATGGTTAGCGATAAGGTTTTCTCTTAGTTTAATTAAAATCCAGTGCTTATCTTAATAAACCCATATGAGTTTGTATTCGACATTAGATTAATTGAAGCAGGAAGTATAACAATTTTTCTTCCATTTTATTTGTTTTTAATAATCGGTTCATTCCGAAACTCTTGTTATTAAAATAGCTTCCACTCCACAAAGTTGCCTTTGCTTACTTGCTGACATTACTTTTGACCTTAGCTGCCTATAAATTCTTCAGTTATATTGCT
Organism: Croton laevigatus; assembly: GCA_949640765.1. NCBI lineage: Eukaryota > Viridiplantae > Streptophyta > Magnoliopsida > Malpighiales > Euphorbiaceae > Croton > Croton laevigatus. The sequence continues at coordinate 27,255 of CATIWJ010198248.1, forward strand.
CGCAATATCATCCAAACTACAAATAAGATTGCCAAAATATCAAACGCCTTCACTTATTATCATCAACTTCTTACTAATGAAGAGAGACACTAATTCTACATTTACTTTAATCATTTGCATTTTCGTTACGATCTTTGCAAGTTATGCACATGGCCAAGGTGGCACCACAGTTGGTTTCTACTCTCAAACATGTCCGCAAGCAGAATCTATAGTAAGCTCAACAGTAGCGAAGCACGTTAAGGCTAATCCCACTATTGCGCCTGGTTTATTGCGGATGCATTTCCATGATTGCTTTATTCGAGGTTGTGATGCTTCTGTCCTTATTGACGGTTCTAACACTGAAAAAACAGGCTTGCCGAATCTCGGACTCAGAGGATATGAAGTTCTTGACGATGCCAAGACTCAAATTGAATCCGCGTGTCCTGGAATCGTTTCTTGTGCCGATATTCTTGCTCTCGCAGCTCGTGACTCAGTGATTCTGGTAATTATAATAATAACCACACTATTTCTATGGTTGAATTCGTTTTTCTAAAGATATCATTGTTTTGAGAAAATTAATATACCAACAATGGAACTCCTCGTAACTACCAGATAACATTAAAAATTACAAAATTGCACCATCTCTAAATTTTGTCACCTAAATTCTGGATTAGAATCCTCTAATTGTAGGAATTATTATAGCCCCATAAATCATTAACATACCATTGATTTGGATCGTGAGGATTACAGGCCATCAAGCTCTAAACCCTATAATTAATGTTATATCGTCATGTGTGAGTTTTTTTTAAACTGTATTTAATGTTGTTTACTAAAAATAAATGCAGACGGGAGGAGGAAGTTGGCAAGTGCCTACAGGACGCAGAGATGGAAGGGTGTCCTTAGCAACTGAAACAAGTGGCTTGCCTAATTTTAGGGAATCCATAGATTCACAGAAGCAAAAGTTTGCTGCAAGGGGTCTTAATGCACAAGATCTTGTGACGCTTGCTGGTAAGTTGCACCATCAACTTTACATTAAAAAAGACCTATACTCCATATATGGCAAATGGGTTCAATTCACCCAAATTTTAATTTGGTAACTGGATAAGTCCACAAATATAGATTTTAGAGGTGAAGACCATTTTTGTAGGATCTATACAAGAAGAAAAATAAGTGCTAACTCGTCTTAAAATGTCTCTAATAAAAATTGTCCCTCCCCCCACAAAATATAAAGTTTTAACTCTCTCACTCTTTATGACACAATAATTTATACCTAATTAATTTAAATTAACATACATATTATATAAATTTCATATTTATTTAACTTGTATAATATATTAAATTCTTGAAATTGAATTAAAAGTAAAAAAAATTAAAATTTTCCAAATTATTTTACTGAAAAACTATAATCAACAAGAAAATTCAATTTTTATATATAATGTTTAATATCTCTAGATATTTAATTAAAAAAATTACACCTTGATTTATCGAATATATTTACTTCCAATTTAAACATTCCAATTTCCATTTATTGATGTACAGGAGGACACAGCATAGGTACAACAGCTTGCCAATTTTTCAGTTACAGATTGTATAACACAAGTGGAAATGGTCCTGATCCTTCCATTAATGCTTCATTTCTTCCCCAACTTCAAGCTCTTTGCCCCCAAGATGGGGATGGTAACAAAAGAGTTGCATTAGACACCAACAGTGAATTTAAATTTGATACTTCTTTCTTCTTCAACCTTAGAAATGGGAAAGGAATACTTGAATCTGATCAAAAGTTGTGGACTGATCCTTCTACAAGAACCATTGTTGAAGGCTTCTTGGGCAGAGGCTACGGCTACCCTATGTTCAATTTTAATGTGGAGTTCGCAAAGTCCATGGTTAAGATGAGCAATATTGATGTTAAGACAGGTTCTGATGGTGAAGTTAGAAAAATATGCTCTGCAATTAATTAAGTTATCATATACGTCTGTCTTTTTTAGTGCTATGGTTGAGAAATAAATAAAATTTTCAATCTCCTAGATAGTTATAAACAAGTATCCTCTGTACTCTATCCACATATCTATCAATCATATCTTCCATATCTATCTATACCTATTCTATTATATATACACACACACAAAACACACAAATGTTGAGAAACATTTACTTTCCAAAACATTCCAACAAAATCTATATTATAAAGAGATAAAATTATCTTTATATTACCTCCGTTTCAATATTACTGAGACTTTAGGGTTTTTTGTTATTTCAAAATAGTTGAGACTTTTGATATTTTGGGTGTCATTAGGACGATTTTGCCCTTTGTCTTATAGTGAAGTGGAGGGAAAAGAAATAATTTTTTATTACACATAAAATTTGAAAATTTTAAAAAAATAATTGTTTAATGGTAAAAGAGAAATGTACAGTCAAAAAGTTGGAGAGAGAAGAGAGAAAACACTGACATGTGCACAGGCGTGTCCTTAAAGACAAAAAGAGAGAGAAAACGCGTGGATCAAGGAAGAAATTGGTATGGGTGTCAGGTGTGCAATAAAATGGGTGCATTTTGTGAGAAATGCAGCCAATATCTGCAATACATTTCGCATAAAATGGTGCATAATGTCTGATATGCACCTAAAATGTATATTGAGTGAATAAATAACTGACATTAAAGAGGGAATTTTTTTTCTCTGAATAATTTATTCTGATCAAAAGGTAAGAAATGAAAATTTGACATCCTTCCAAATGTTTCTTGCACGAAATGGGAAAAAAGCATACCATATTATGCACTCAAAACATTTGTTTTAAGTGGAAAAATAACAACGGAAAAAGAGGAAATTTTTTTCCATGATTATTTATTCTGCAAAAACGGTGGGAAATGAAAATTTGGAATCCCTCAAAATTTTTTTTTTGCAGAGAGTTCACTAAAACCATACCATTTAAAACTCAACTATAAACCCTCTACCCTAGTGTCTGAATATTTACTCTTCCTTGAAAATAGCTAAAAAACCACCATAAAACGTCCACCCAATTAGCCTAAACGCCACATCTGAAATTAACTTCATAAATGGTGAGCAAAAGAAAGGATAGGGCCAAAAAAAATCTGAAATCAGTGCGAATGGAGAGTGAAAGAGAAAAAATTTCATGAGCTGCATCTTCTTCTCCATTCATTTTCTAGTATGGTATGGTATATTGAATAGATTTTATTGTATTTATAGGATAAAATATTTCTGTAATTTCAAAAAACTATTTTTTTTAAATTTTGCAAAATTTTTTTGTTTTTTGGTAGGAAACAGAGGCACAATTTTGGGTGCATTTCCCGCCCACATATTCGCCCTTTTATTTGCATCAGCCCTACCATATTTCAAGTTGCACCCAAGTACAAAAGGAGGCAAAATGTTGAAGGGATTCCCGCCTCCTATTGCCATCAATTCTTTATCTGACACACGCCACATCTTACTGACGTCAGTAACCTTTTAGAAGAATGTGTTTCAGTAATCAACATTCTTTTTCTTCCTTTTTAAGGACATTTTGGGGAGAAAAATTATATGAAAATCTTCGGTGGAATAATGAAAGTCTCACCAATATAGAAACGGAGGTAATATAATTATTTATAACAATTAATTAATTAAATTCAAATCATATATATTAATAAGAAATACTATTTTAATTATTAATAAATTAAATTTAAATCATATTCTAATAAGAAATACTATATAAATATTCATAATTAATTAATTAAATTCCAATCATATTACTATTTTAATTATTTTATTAATATTAAAATAATAAATTAATATAATAATTAATTATGAATATGGTTATAATTTAAATTATTCATAATTCATTAATTAAATTCAAACCATATTCTAAAAAAATACTATTTTAATTATTGATATTAAAATAATAAATTAATATAATTATAATTTAAATTATATAATTAATAATTAGTTTAATTATTCCAAACACATGTGCTTCTGCTAAGATGTTATGATGAAAAGTGGACGATATAGTTGACCAAAGTTTCTAAAATTTTTTTATAATTATTAAGAGCAATTAAGTATAACTTTGTATTAATTAATTATAAAACTATTTAAACATGCAACTATAGATAAAATTAGTATTACAACTGAATTGAATTTCTTTTTTATAATTGAATTTATATTATTCTTTTTATCCATGCATATATATTATTCAATTTATTTTCTTTTTTAATTACAGATTATGTTTTTAATTATAAGTTATTTTAATTAGATTAGAATTAATGATGAAGAAGAATAAATTATATCAATTTATTATTTTAATATAAATTTTAAGATAATTTATTAATTTTTAGTTTTTTTGTTAGGCATAGAGATATTTGAAAATTTCCACGACTTATGTAGAATTTTAACGACCTGTAAATTTGGAAGTAAAAATTTTTACACAACCATGAATATTTTCACGGGTTGTGCTTTTAATTATGGGTTATATTTTTAATTATAAGTTATTTTAACTATATTATAATTAATGATAGAAAAGAAAGTAGAAGACTTGATGGAGTTCTTTTGATTATGGGTTATATTTTAATTATAAGTTGTTTTAACTAAGTTAGAATTAATGATAGAAAAGAAAATGGAAGACTTGATGGAATGCTTTTGATTACGGATTATATTTTTAATTATGAATTTTTTTAAAAAAATTTGATTAGAATTAATAATAGAAAGAAAACAGAAAACTTGATAAAGTAGATAAAAAGACCATATTAATCATTGGGTAAATTTAATCTAAAGTACCTGAACTTTAGGGGTTCTTACATGATGGTACCTAAACTTTATTTTTTCGTATAAAAATACCTGAACTTACAAACAATTTGCAAAGAATTGCATTTAGCCGGTTTCATGTCTCCAACCGGTGGCATGATGACGTGGCAGAGATTAAAGTTTAAGAAATACACCCCTATTTTCCATTTTTTCCTATTTACCATAAATTGGACTTAGTTGAAAATAATTTAAAATTTTTAAGGACCTTTTTATAATAATCCGAAAGCATTGATAAAAGTAAAACTATTCCTCTTTTCTTCATCCTTTCACCACCGTGCTCCTCCCTCTTCCTTTTCCAATGGATCTCTACAATCCTCCACCTACCTTTGAAAACGTCAAACTTGAACATCTATTTCTTTGATCGAAAGTGAAATCAGAACGAAGCAGAGATGGTAGTGGGTTCTTCGGTGGGTTCCCAAATTGGAGCAGCGGCAGAAGTAGCTGGCCGGTGGTGATGGCGTCTGAATTTCTGCTGGTGGAGTGGAGATGGTCTGATGGTGTTTCGGTGGACGGTGCGGGTGGAGCAGAGATGGCGTGGTGGGCTTTGTTGCTCCGGCCGGTAGCGAAAAGAAACTGATGGTTTTGAGAGATTTTCACCTGGTGGGCGTGGATGGGAAGTGGTAAATTAATATAATATAGCAGATATAAATATATGAGCAGATCTCTTTCCTTTTTTCTATTTTATACCAGATTAGATTCTGAACTTACCTATATCAGCAGGGCATGTTGGAGAACCAGGTCCATGTCTCGACCACCATAGTTTTGACATTTTCATAATCTTCCACAGAGGATTCTTCTCGTTAGACTTTGTAAATCCAGTTGCCAAACATTTGTTCAACTAAGAATTTTTTCCTTAGAAAAAACTGAAATATGTGGTTTGTTTTAACTACAAGTTTGTTTGTTTCACGAGAATTTGAAGTAAAATACTGAAAAATAGACATGGTATGGAACTTAGCAACGGTAACCAAGCTAATGGGCAAGGCAATGGAGGAGAAAGCAATGAGATTGAGCAAAATAAAGTTCTAATTATGAGAGCCCATGTCGAAAGAGAAGATCCATATGCTAAGGTTCTCTTTTTTTTTCTTCTTTAAAAATTCAATTTTTTTGCTAAAAGTCTAGTCTTTGATGCGATTTGGGTACTGGGTAATTTGTTATCAAATTTGTTTTTCCATTCTGAGATGATATTTTTGATGCGGGAGTGAGGACTGCGGCGGTGGCGGTGTTGATTTTTCTGGTGAGAGCCGGAGAGGGTGGAGGTGCGATTTTGACGGTGGTCGGTGCGGCGGTTATGTTGATTTTAACAGTGGAAGGGCGGCGTGAATGAGAAGAAGAAGAGAAAGCAAAAATTGAGTTATTTTTGTATTTTTTATGGATAATTTCAATTTGGTCCTTCTTGGTTTAAGGAGGAAGATAATGCAAAATTACAAATTGGTCCAATTTGGATTAAAAATGAGATTTAGGAGAAGAATAGGTATGTTTTTATAATATTTATAAAAGCCACATCAGCTTGTAACCGGTAAACCGGCTAAAATCATTTTTCTGCAAATTGTTTGTAAGTTCAGGTATTTTTATACAAAAAAATAAAGTTTAGGTACGATCATGTAAAAATCCCCAAAGTTCAGGTACTTTAGATTAAATTTACCCATTACTCATTAGTATACCACTTTCATTTATAAAACTGTCACTGGAATATTAGTTTACCACTTTCATATATAAAATTCTCACCTTTTGAGTTTTGATCATTTTCTGTGGGGTTACTAGTTTTTTACTTTGGGTTTGATGATTTCTAAGTATGGTTGGTCAATCAGGTTGGTGCAGCAATATTTTGGAGGCTGTGTATAAATTTGCAACCTCAATGGAACAATGTTTCTGATAAATATAATTTGATGATGATCAATTTTTTCATAACTGTTGAACAATTGTTGTAGAAAATTAATTTTTTATTCATTTTGGTGGAATTTTCTACATATTTTTTATTGAATTTTTTTTATTTTGGTAAATTTTTTATTTTTAGGTGAGTATTTGTGATCCAAATTTTTCATTCTTTTAAATATGTACTTATAATGGGTGCGATCATACCAGCACTAATGCACATGATCCCATCAGAATTCTGAAGTTAAACGTGCTTGGACGAAAGTAGTACTAAGATAGATGACTTATTGGAAAGTCCCCGTGTTGCACCCCTTTCTTTTTTTTAAGGGCGATGATGGTCCGGGTGGTTAAGGTTCTACCTTGCAACTCAAACGTCCCAAGTTCGATCCCCGGTTTAAGCCACATCCCCTGATAACTCATTAACATACTAATTGGGTGTATGGGTGTATGTGTATATCTATATTAAAAAATAATAATAATAAATAAATATATATTTATAATTAATATTTTTGCATTTTTTCATTATTTTTTTTAAATAAAAGAAATCTAAACATTATTTAAATAACTATTATAATATAAATAAAAGTATAAAAAATTATCCTTTGAACAAATTAAAAAATCAAATAAATATAATGATAAACTAATTTTTTTTAATTTAAATTTATTGTTATAATTAATTTTCAGATTTTTTTTATTAATTTTTATTATGAAAAGTATATTACACTTAAGGGAGCCGCATGGCATAGGTGGTAGAGCAATAGACCTGTAGCCCAAAGTGCACAGGTTCAATCAAACCAGCCCTCCCGCGTCCCCTCTCTCCCAAATATCTAAGGCAAAAAAAAAAAAAAGTGTATTACACTTGCTTTTAGATAAAAGTGGGTTTCTATTTAAAGTTATTATGTGGGATGGGCTATTTTTATCATAAATGTTAAAAAGGACCTATTTTTATCAATAAAAATTTAGCAGATCCATTTTTATCATTTTTTTTAATGAAGCTATTTTTATCAATTAAAAATTTAATCTGGCTATTTTCATCCATAATAATACCTCCGTTTTTCTCATATCTTTACATTCACTATTTGATCAATACGAATATAAATCCACTTTTCACTAATATCAATACAGAAATAATAATAAATAATTACTAACCCTTTAAAAATTTACTTTTTCACCGATACCAATAAAAAAATAATAATAAACAATTACAAAATTTACTATAAATAGAAATGTAAACAACTAAAAAAAAAATACTCAAAAAGGAAAATATAAACATGTCATGAAAACGGAGGTAGTGTGGTATATCATATATGTTTAGATTATTTTTTCACATTCCATTCAAGTTTGAGCCCTATCCTCCAAACTTTTCCAGTTGGGTCTGCCAGTTACATTCATTAGTTGAGCCTTATTCGGCCTATTTTTTGGCCGAGGAAGTTCAAATTGAATGCTTTCTTCAAGACTCGTTTTAATGTAGGGTCTCTTATTATCTTAATGTATGTTTTTTTTTTTTTGGCAAAGCTTATCATCTTATGTGTGCTCATAATGATATGATAATTGGTAAAGAAATAAAGAATTGGTTTTTGAAATGTAATTATAAAGAATTTATTGGTAACGTGACGTTCTTGTTAGCATTTGATGTTGATGCTATATGATATGGTATGATGAATAATTTATTGGTAACGAGTGCATATGATATGATACAATTTGGATTTTGATGGGTAGTAGTAGATGGAGTCATTATGACTAACAAACCGTGAATGGTTAGTATTGTTGACGTACATTTTGTTCTTTTTATTACTACAATTTTTTTTTAGGATGATGTGCGATTTTCGAAATTCTACTGGATCCAATATAAAATTGATAGCAAAATGGATTTTATGATGAAGACCAGAACCAGATATTGCAAAAGCCATTGCGAATCCAGTTCCTAGTAGTAGATTTAGGGAGTATACATTCAGGTACGGGTAATTAGAGCAATTTGGGTAAAGTAATTTGAGCAAAACGGATAAATAATTCAAGTAATGCGGGCAATAAATGGGTAACAATTTTTTTGCACGAGTTATCCGTTTTGGCCGAATAATAAAACTACGTCGTTTTATGTTCATTAGACTTTTTGTTTATTTCTTCCTTGCTTCTATCAATTTATTTTCATTTTGAAGTATCAATAAATGAATTAATTCTGTATTAAGATAATGAGTTTAGTTTATGAATTGGAGGCAAACTAATCCATTTTTTTTTTTTAAGCAGATTTTTCTTCATCTTCTAATTGTTATGTTAGTGAAATCGAGATGGGAACAAGTGAATAGAACTAAAACTTAAACTTGTGATATTGACATGTAATGTATTTAATTTTGCATGTGAAATGATTCGTGTTAGCTCTTATGATTCTGCAATTATTTTGGAGTTAATAATGAATTTGAGTTTTTAATTTTTAATTTGGATAAATTCGAATAATTCGGATAAAATGGATAATTCAGATAAAACAAATAAAAAAAAATTAAAAATATACTAATTCGGACAATGATCAGGCAAAAGTTACTCAATCTAACCAATGTTAACCGTAGATTTACATAAACATCAAACACAAATCGTAAAGAGCATGAAAGAAAGGCTATTTTCCAAGAAAAGTTGTCATAATCAACTTTGTAGCTGGAAATTATTATGATCTTCTGCGGACCCCACCATGTTCAATCGCATCTTTGATTATAGGTTCATCATCATAAAGCTATGGCCCCTGAATTATTTAAAACTACATCATTTTTATCATATTTTTCTAAGCTAATGGTACAACCTTTTCTTTATTCTTTCCTTCTATTGGGTTCTTTTTCTTAACAATAAAAATCGATTTATTAAAGAGGTGAGTACAGAGTTTAACTTCAATTCAACCCAAACTTGGGGATTGGAGCTGACACATTTGGTTTAAGTGCTCAACAGGTGTCATGAGGTACCCGCCATAGCAAATCCCTGTACCCATCCCGGGTGTGTGAGTATAACTATGATAGCTAGATTAGAAAAAAAAAACAAACATTTTTAAAATGTACAATTGAACCAATTAATCCTTACAACAAGGGCAAATGAAGAAAAAAATAGGGATCTTGAAACCTCTCACCCATATCAGTATATCACAGTATTAAGATTTTAAATCTAGAGAAGTACTACTTGACTCGAAATAGACATCTCTAAGTATAATATTTTATGATATTTTTACAAAGCAAATTTCAAAACCATTTAAGTGATTTAGGAAACTATAAATTAGGGATTCGAAAATAATTAGTATAAAATATAAGGATATAAGTAGTGATTAAATTAAAAGCATAAGAATTTATGTGTATTTTTTCCATTTCTTTACCCACAAGTATATCACATTTTTGTAATTGAAGTGATGTTTTCAATTAGAGTGGTAATAACAGTTAATTAAAAATATGCATCTATAAAAAATAGTTCAGTACCTTATTAGTCGACCACTCTTAAAATACAGATTATATATGCATTCACTTTTAAACTAAATGGGATTTCAAATTTAATAATAATTTTAGTAACAAAAAAAAAAAGTATTAACAATAATAATCTCCCATCCCATGAACACGCTACAATTGAAGTTAGAAACACACAAAATTTATGATTCCCCTAAAAGAAAAGGCCAGCACAGAAAAGAAATGGCAGCCAGCCTGCAAATAGCATACCAAAAGCTGAGGTAGATTACAAAAACACCCTTCATCAAATCTTCAAATTCCATTTTCTTGATAACAGCGAGCCGCTTTTTTTCGGTCCGCCAGCTGCAGTTTTGTCTGTATATGAATGCCACATTTTCATGTTTGAAAATCTGGCCAAAGTGAAGTGAGAGCCACCACCACCACTACTTCACTGCACTGAGTGAGCAGAGAAGAGGAGAAGGGAGAGAGCAAATGGAGAAGGCATTAACAAAAGTTAGCAGCTTGAAACTTGGCAACTCTTGGATCTCAAAGAAAGCCAAGGAAGAGCTCTCTAATATTACTGAAGACATTACTGTAAGTTCCTTTTTTCTTGTTTTGCCTTTTCACTGATTCTCCATCTCTTTTTATGTTATGTTTGGTTAATCTTGTCGTTTTAGTCGTAGGTTTTCGGATGTAATGTGGGTTGATTGGTTGAATTAACAGTACCCTTAACTCTGTTTTCTGGTTATTTTGTCTGGATCTATGTGTTTTCCTAGAAAAGGAGTTAATTGGGATATGGGTTTTTGTTTTGGAGGTTAAATTAAGATTAATAATTTTGAATTCAAATGCAGGAAATATCTGGAAGTGAAACTACTCAATTTGGTTCCTAACTTGATCTTTAGGTTCGAGAAATGTTATCCGACTTACTATTTTCCTTTTGGATTGTGGTTATTGCATTTCTTTAGTGTTACATTGGATCCATCACTTCTGAAACTGCAGAAAAGATAAGGGAAAGAGAGGATGGGGAGTTATTAATCTTGCAAATTTTATGAAATGAATTTTCAAAAACTAGTTGCTAGCTATCAAGTAGAAAGGAGATTTAGAATTCCATTTGTCAATTATTGTCAAATCAGAGTGAAAACAAGTTTCCTCTGTGTATACCATTTTTTCGCTTTGTTGAGAATAGCTTGTGTCAAGGGAATTCTACTGCTTTCTAAAAGCATTCTGTATGATTGCAGACCTTCTCAAACACTGTTGAAGAAAAGGCAAAATGGATTTTCAACAAGCTCAAAGGTAAAAAACCATGTAACCTTACTAGTGACAACAATCTCTATTTAATTACTTCACTATAACTTACCATCATTTAGATTTCTTCAATGTCTTTTAGACTTAAAGCTTCTTCCTTGTCCCTTTGTTTTCCCTTAAATTTTTCCATTGGATAGAAGCAATCTTCTGACATCGTTTGTGATTCGTATTTCCCTAAGAATCCCTTAAAAGAATTAGTGGCAGGCATTATTTGTAATTGTGAGTTCAACTTTTGTAACTGGTTTTTTATGATGATTCTGCAAAAGACCTTAAACATAAGTATGCCATTTCTCTTCATGGAATCATAATTGAGCTTCATCATCATATTGCCTGTGGCCCTTTTTTTTCTAATCTGAACCATCATTCACCAAACAATTCTATTACCCTTTTTGTGAGATTTCTTGATTTCTTTACATTTAAGCAAAAATGAAGTTCTCGCAATGAATATCATTATCAGTTCATTCCATTCCTTTTTCATGCTTTTCTTATGTTACTCCTACTTTTAGGTTTCGTAAACTTTTAGAAACATTATTCATTTGTGCTCCATTTCTTCAACTGGAAATTGAACTGAATTATTCCATTTGGATATTTCAAAAACTTTCAGATTAAGATTACATTTAAAGATCAATCTTTATAATTTTCTTTCTTCTGGAGTAAATAACCATCAAGAATTCGTTAAAAAAAAAAAAACCATCTAGAAAGCTGTGCACATACACCCATGAGCAAGATGTATTTTTTTTAGTGGTTGCTTCAAAGCTATGTTCTTTGTTTTTGTAGGAAAGCCACTCAAAAGCTTGCCAGATCTTCTCCGGGAGTACAACTTACCGCCTGGTCTATTTCCCCAGAACACAACCTGTTACGAATTTGATGAGACAAAGGCCAAGTTGATAGTATACTTGCCTTGCGTATGTGAAGTCAGCTTCAAGGACTCATCTGCACTGAGGTATGAAACCAGAGTAAAAGCAACACTTATGAGGGGAAAGCTTACGGGTATCGAGGGAATGAAGACTAAGGTCCTAGTATGGGTTAAGGTCACAAGTGTGGCCATTGAAGGGTACAAGTCTGATAAAGTATGGTTCACAGCCGGTGTCAAGAAGTCGAGGCCTAAAACTGCATATGAAGTGCCACAAATTTCTGTTAGAGTAAATGAATTTTGAGTTAGCATACTTTCATTCATCTTTGGATGATGAACAGTCCCAGTGATTTTTTGGCAGATCAACCATAAATTTATTATTTATTTTTTTTTGGTTGCTGATATCAATTATCTTGTGGATGTAAAATTAAAAATTCTAAATTTCTAATATTACGCGCGGCAAATTAAAATTGGAGAGGTTGACCTTGCAATTAGTTTGAATTTTCTTTATTTGGCATTCTTCATTAGTGAATTGATCTGCATAAATCTATGCAAAATATGAACTCTAACATGAAGAAAGAAAATATGTTTTACAACTTCTCAAAAGGGCGTTGTATCTGCTGTAAATTTCCAAATGCTATATTAAGTGTTATACAAAAAATTGCTTTCAGGTACTCAATTGATGGTCCTGAGTCCTAACTTCTATCCCTGAACTATCTCATATATTGATATAATGTTCTCAATACTCAGCAGTAAAATGATGCACCATTCTAGAAGATCTGACCGTCTGTTTTGTATAACCTCTTGGAGGAACCGAATATTGTGCTGCAACATAGCAAAGATCAGAGCAGTAATATTTAAACAGAGATGAGATTATCACATTAATCAACATAGTAAACATTTGTAACATTTTCTGGAATTTTCATATTATTCTTCCTTTTTTTTTTGCTGTTTTCTGATAAGCTGAAAAAAATTCACTGTAGCATGCTTAACGTGTTTAAGAAGAGTTATACTATTGTGTAGTTTAGTCCTCCGTTAATTGAGTCATGAATTATTGATCGTTCAGACATTTCCTGCTTACGGGTTCTCTCTACAGTTATGTAAAAGTCTAGAGTATCTTCTCATGAATGCTACACCTCATTCAGCAATTTCGGTTTATATGCAATCTCAAGCAAGCATACCTTGGAACCGGCTTTCATAATTTCAAAATTACTGCTTTAGATTCTGAACAAACACTAGTTTAAAACATAAGCAGAAATGTACCTCTACAAACTTCAATTTGAAATCCAAATTCCCAAATCGTTGAGTGACCTCATACTCCTCTCTAAGGTACTCATATATTTGAGCATATTTTGCATCTTTCCAAGCAATTTCAGATCTGCATTGTGAAAAAATAACAGGTATGAGGGGAACTTACTAATCTATAGTCCTTTCCTTCTTGAATTTTGAAGAGTTGGTTATTTCAATACTCAATAGAAAATGCAATTATTCATGTGCATGCATGTATATCTAATAACAGAAGCCTGAGCATAAAATTGAACAAATGCAGCTGAAACCGACAGGGCAAAAACAACTTTTAAGCAATCAGCTGATCATCATCAAATTAGTCCGACAAGAAAGTTAGTGGTACTAACCAGAAAAGATCATTCACAAATAAATAAATGCCCATAGCAGTGTCACTGCTATGAAGAATATCTAAAGGGTCTGAAAGAAACGTAGCTTCTCAAAATAATAATATACTTCTGGAAGATAAGTGGAGATGTGAAGAGAGAAAGGGGGTTTTGATGACCAGCAGGCTTAACCCTAAAGTTCCAAACAAAGAACTTGTTTGGAATTTAATAATTACAGAAAAAGAGAAATATTAATGCTTCCCTAAATTTTGTACATAATTACTAGTTCATCCATGTATTTCACAGTAAGTTTTATTACCCTATTGTTTGTTTCCATCAAACAAGTAGGCCTTCTGTTAAATTTTAAAACTTGTCAATCTGTTTTTAATGGAAAAAAAAAATGCATATTACATCAAAAGTATTATACTGATAAATCCTTATGTTTCTAAAATAGTATAGCTAATAGATACTTATACTGAGGTCCTTCTATTTTTCATTATACAAATAGGTCCTTGTGTTTTAATGCAAAATGTGCAAAAACTAGACAGCATGACATTAGTTCAACAGGAGAAAATTACAGGTATATAATAGTTATTATTGCAGAGTACAGGGATGGACCAGTAAATTACTCCCCTACAAAAACAAGGAAGTAGTTTCTGACACTCTTTGATTATCAAAGAAAGAGAAATAGGATAAGAAAGACACAGAGGATGTAGATCCATGCCCTCCATAAACGGATCTGAAAATTGTTTGGCATGTTCTTGGAATTGGCCTGCCCTTGCTCAGTGAGAAACACAGGGAAATCACTACAAGAACCTACTGTGCGTTTTCACCAAATTATAGACTCTTGGTAAAGTCTTCTCACTAACTATCAACATGATATGGACGCTGCAGTGATTGCAGCCAGAAAATCCTAATTAAGAATAATATATTTGTTTCCTTAGTTGTCTTATTTTTTAATAATTAGTATCCTAAATAGTTTAGGAATTAGAATCCTAAATAGTTATGAATTCTCTTTTGCTTAGACTATAAGTTAGGATTTCTTTCCTTATTTCCTGCTTTGTATAAAGCCTATAAAAGGCTGCGTTCTATTTCAATAAAGGATAGATCAGAATTTATTTCTCAAAGTTGAGGTCTTAGGAGGGGGCTCTGTCAAGGACGAGTCTGCCTATTTAATTTCACTAGAAATTTTGCTGCATCTAGACCTGTGACTAGATCCTACGCTAAGGTTCATAACACAACACAAGTTATTTCCTAAGAGCAACAAGTTGGACAAAGTAGCATGCACAAGACCTTATGCCATTCAACAACAAGAAGGTAGAATAGGTACCTCTCAAAAAGGCCAACTTTGAGAATCACATCAGCTAGATTTGAGTTTGCCTTTCCAACAAGTTGAAGGAGCTTCTTTCTATCCATAGTGAATGTACCAGTTTTTTCCATTGTGCGATTTATGCCTGCAAACTCTTCAACCATTCCATCAACCTGTGGTGTCCATGTGAAGGAGGGAGAGGAAGAGAGAGAGATTAAGCATTTAAACACAAATTGAACTACCTCAAAGAAGAGCATCCTGTTTCACGCAAGACCAAGACCAACTTTTTTTTGTGGCAATATTACCAACATTGTACAATCAGGCTGATTTTATTGAAAGTATTAAGGAGCAACATACTAGAAATCCACTAAATTGTGCATAAACAAAATAGTGCACTGACACTTCCAGAATTGTATTATCAATAAATTATTGCAGATGCATTACCTGCGAAACAAAATAATCCAAAGCAATGCTTTGTCCAAGTACACTTCCAATAATGCGAACACTATCAGTATCCAAAGTTTTGAGAACTATGTAGTCTGGACCTCCCTGCATATCCTCAACCAGAAGTGGTTTCTCTTTTATAGCATAGTCTAATACAAGGAACCATCAACAGCCAAGTAGAACATTAATCATGCTTTACAGCCAGTTACAGAACCAATCAGAAAATCAAGAATATGAAACAGAAAATGGAAGAAAAAAGGAAAATAATGAAACAATCAAATTATATTTAGCACATTGTATAATGCAAACAAACCAAATTTAATATGACAAAATATAAAATCCTCAAAGAACTTACCATCTTTCCTCATCTCAGGAAGCAACCCAGAAGCATTTCGTCTTACAATCTCTAGGTAACTTTCGACTTCATGGTCCTCGATATTAAATAGAACAGCAGATCCATATTGGAATACCACCATGTATCGACTATAGTCTTTGACTCCAAGTGCCTATTCAAAGGCACGAATAGTTTAGGTAATCCTCAAAATTAATCATGTTGAAAGGTATAATTATGATTTTGGAAGAACTCTGTCTCTCTTCGCGATGTTAAACCTATTTATTACCTAGAGCATCTTGACAGACCCAGTCCTTACCAATATAGAATGACAATCATAGATATGTAAAGTTAATTAACAAAGTTAACTGAGAGGAACATCAACCTTACGTGATAGATTTTACAACAAAAACTAAGCCTTAATCCCAAATAAGTTGGAGTTAGCTAAATGAATCCTTTATTCCATTAATTTCAATGTAAAAAAAATAACAATATCATGAATATAATAGAACTTAACCGGATAACTTGAGCACTGTTCCGGTTTACCATCTGATCCTCCAAAAAAGGAGTCAAAATGATAAAACACAAAACAAAAATCTTCCATACTTGAAAGAAGGATGTTAAAGAAAGGGAGAACAGAAGACCTTGCACCCTCTTGCAAATTCCAATCATAGCAAAAATAAATGCAATAATGCTATGTGCTACAAGAACACAACTAAATGATCCCACAATTTTTATATGTGAAAAGCAAAAACATTAATAATACAGATAAAGAAGTGAACCAATTTCAAAAGCATTCAATTATTTCTTGATCATCTTACTGTAACTTCCATAGGAAACCCACAAAATCTGAGGGCAATGTAATTTGTTGATCGAGATGGGGTAGGTATTACATGGCTTAAATTCTCAGCTTGCATGCTCTTCAAATCAACACTGCCAAAACCACGAATCTGAGCAAACCAACACAACAAAAGAAAGCAAAAAATAACCATAAAAAGTGATAGGAGAGGGAAATGGAATCGACAGAGAAGTTATCTCCTTCATAACTTATCCACGAACCCTCAAAGTACAAACAAAATATTTAAACCACTAATAACCACTTTATTAACTTAAAATACGTTTCTTGGCTAAGATAAAAAAAAGTTGCTATTAGGGTAGTCTCACATTAACATTCAGTATAAATTAAGTTACTTGATTTAAGTGAACAAAGTCCAAAAATTGCTATGCAATTTGAAAGCAAGAATTTAAGTACCAATGAAAACTTAAGCTTGAATGTGACTGAGATAGTATCTCAACAAATCTGTAATTTCCCTCCTCCACATTTTCATGTAGACCAACATTTCTGTTATTCCCTAGATTCAAACACCACAGTGCTAAATTTGGCAGATAGAGGTGCTGAAAGTTGCACACTTTGACAGGGAGGCTATGAAAGTTGCACTTGCAGAAACAATAGCTACTCCTAAGTAAAGCGTCTCCCCCTAATTCTACTTCGAGGATTGTTTAAACAACAATAAGCAAGGAATAAAATTGAAACTTATATCGGACAGAAACATTAAGCAAGCAAAAGCCAAATGACTAAACAAACCTTGTACAGAGAAAGTATGCTTTAACTGGAATTTTTACAATCTCCTCATCTTCCTTAAGTCCCAACGGATAATTAGGAGCTGAATCATTGGACCCATATTCAAACTCATTGCCGTAAGCCGAAACCCGTGATGGGATTGCAGAAAATAGCCTAGAACTGAAGTTAACAATGTGTGCATTCAAAGGGTATGGGAGATGGAGAGTTTTTGGAAGATTTGAGAGAAGGTAAGGAGAAACAGGGTCAGAGGTTTTTCTGGGCATGTGATTAAGAAGAAGAGTAGGAATAGCACGCCATCTACCCATTCAATTTGAAAAGGAGAGGATTTTCTTTTCACTTCCCTTCTAACTGGTAATTTGGTTGTTTTGCGCCGTAAGTTGAATCAAAACGAAACCATATGTGATTGTTTCATTCTTCTAATTTGGTTCTCTCAGCCACCTCTGCATCTCCAGTCGACTACTCCGCACGCATCTAAAATTCTACTATTATTCTCGGATTTTATATCGTTAACCGTGTTATATTCCTTCCCCACATTTTTCATTTCTTTACAATTTTTTTTTTTTTTATATTTCAAAAATATATAATTAAAGTATATTTAGATTAATTATAAAATATGATTACTATACTTATATATAAATACTACTTTAATCTAACTAACCCAATTCATCAAACTATCAACACCAAATTTAAACCTAATCATATTTTTAAAATATAAAAAAATAAAAAATACGGAGTTAGTATGATTCATTTATATCCATAGTAAAACTTTATAAAATTATTAAAATGTCCATAATTGTAATTAGGGAAATTTTCTTTTTGAGAACTAAAGTTTTTGTTAAAAATGCTCCCCAGTACTTCCGCCCAATTTTTGCCTTTTTTTCGTTGATCAAGGGTGAAAATATTGGAAAAATTTTCATTCAAAACCCAAGATTTTGGTAAACTACTCCCATGACATTTTGTTTTCAAAATTAGATTTTTAGGTCCCTTAAGTTCATATTGTTATACTATCAGGTCCTCAAATCGAGCCTCCTTCACAAATTTAATCGAAGCCCTGTCATTTTAACAAATGACGACTGCCTCCATTTGTTTATTCAAAATCCAATAGAGCCTTCGTATTTTCTACTTGATGCATCACATTCTCCACCTTCTCTTTCTTCTACCGTCACCATGATAAAAAAATAAAATTAAAAGCGTCAAATGAAATTATAGAACAAATGAAATTCAAATCCGGTGATAAAAACAAAATCATAAGCACAAAATGAAATTGCAAAATGGAAAACAATGGATTTTATGTTGTTATAAACTCTTGTGATTATAATTGGGAAAGTAGAATGATGGTATTAGTTGTGGTTCGAACAATGAGCTTAAGACTTGATAGTCTAACCGTACAAACTTGAGAGCCTAAAAATCTAATTTTGAAAACAAAATGATCTGAAAGAAGTTTAGCAAAACTTTAGAGATCCGAAAGAAATTTTTCCATTATTTTTATCCTTAATTAACGGGAAAAAAAGGTAAAAATTGAATGGAATGACATGATAGTCTAGTAATACAAACCTGAAAAACCTAAAAAATCTAATTTTAAAAATTATAGGACTATAGAGTAGTTTGCCAAAATCTTAGATCACCCGAAATGAATTTTTCCTATTTATAAGGATAATGCATTTATTTGATTAATAACAATATCTTTTATTAATACAAAAAAAAAAACAATATCTTTTATTTAATTAAAAATTAATCAACTTACTATGCATTATATAAGGTATTACTCCCGTGTTCTAAAGTTATTGTCCTATTTTATTTTTCATAAAGGAAAAAATTATGATTTAATCACCAAGGGTTTGTTAATATTATTATTTTATCACTGAATTTTTGTATAATTGCTACAAGATTACTATATTTTGGCACTATTTAATTAATAGGTAATTTTATCAATTTTTTACGGAATATAAAAGAAAAGATTCACAGAATATTTAATGAGTATACTTTAAATAACTGACATATTAATTGAACAATAAAGATAAATGAAATTGAATGTTTATTTTCATAAAAAATAATATTTATTCTGAATAATAGTTAAATATTATATATAATAATAAATTTTACCATCACCATTGGTCGTTTTGTGGTTTGAGCTTGTGTTTGGTAATTCAGAAAATTGTTTTATTTGAATTTTATGTTTGTGTTAGGAAAGGTTTGTTTGAAGTGAGAACCAGGGTGGGTTATCTCCTAATTTGAGAGGGTTAAGTAAGAACAAGAGGTGGTTTGGGTGGAGTGAGAACTAGGGGTGGTAGTCTTCTTCTAAGACAGTTGGTGGACTTAGAAGAAGGGCGTCATATAGAATGAGGAACAACAAAAATAATAGGGTATGAAACTGGTTAAATTTATTATTTTATTCAAGTTTAGGGGTGAATTAACAAAAAAAAATATTTAAAAAATGAGCAAATTAAATATCACTTTGAAGTTTAGGGTCAAATTGAATATTTATTTTTTTTTTTCAATTTAGTCCTTGATTTAAAAAACAGTGAAAAACATTGCCAAAGTGGGTGATTTTGTTAAAAGTTGAAATTGTGACATCCAAAACTTCCTAATGAAAATGTTATTTAAGCCATTATAAAAATTTAGATTTTATATCCTTAACCACCATTTCATTTAAAGAAATTTATTTTACCAACTTACCGAGTGACCCCATGTAGCACAATGGTAGGTGCTTATTTATCTTAGTAATTGGGTTCAGTTAGCTGCTCGTACCCCTAGGAGTAGAAGAAGAGCGCCTTTGTTTTTAAAAAAATAAAAAAACTTAGCAAGGGGCCTTCTAACGACGTCGTTGTAAAGCTTCCCTATTGATTTGCGAATATTGGTGAAAGAAGGCCGCTTTAGCAGCAGCAACAGCAGTGAGCAGAGAGAGAAAGGACGAGCAAATCGAGAATGGCGATATCGGGAGATCTAAGTGTCTCTGCAACTCTAGCATCTTATCCCAAACACCCTTTTCGAGCTTCTTTGCCTTCTTCAAACTCAAAGGTTCTCTTCTCTATGACCTTTTGTTTGGGTATCTCAAGACACCCGCATTTGCATTTCTAATTTTAAAGTTGTTGCCTCTCTTGTTGAAGTTTCGCGTATAATTATTTATTTTTACTCTCATAGGCCTATTTATCTGGTTGGTTAGTGAGAAAAGAAAACGCAGGGAAATGAAAAATGAGAATAGTTGGGATCTTGGTCAGTGGGCGATTGTTTCTTTCTGACGAAATTGAGCACATGTTTTGTCCAGTTTTTAAATTCGTTGCGTTGATTATGCAATTGTGGTTGTACTTTCTTATTTCTGATTTAGGTTTGTTATTTGCCTAATAAAATTTGATGTTTCTGCTATTGGTTGCGGGTGCCTCCGTTGGCAAGCATTTGACTGTAACTTAAGGGTAGAAATTACGGCAAATTGTATGTCTTTTCTTTTCTTTTTTTTGGTTTATCCAATTTAGCTATGTATAGCATCACGGACGAGTACAGTAGTCAGGGAAGGTTAGTGTTATGAGAAACTCGGATGTCTTATATAATTGAAGTATAATTGAAGTGTATTTGTTGATAATTTGAAATGTTATAGTTCTAGTGCAGACATGAAATTAGCTTTATAAATTTATTTCATGATTCACACAAGTACATCTAGCCTTTCCTGATGTAAAAGCCCTAATCTGGGTTTGTATCCCATTTGGAAGAAACATACGTCACTTTGATGTGATTATGGTTGTCAACTTTGCCTTTTGATATGCTAAGTAATTGGTCAATGGAGCTGGGTGGGATTGTGATAAAGCTTGGAAAATCTACCACCTAGTCAGCTACTATATTCTATTTTCACCTTCTATTTGGATTAAGGGTGGTGGTGGTTTAAATGGTACCGAATTGTACTAGTTAACCTTCAAATCATATGCTTTGTCATAATACACACGCCTTATTAGCTTATTTCATCAAGTTGCTAATCCAGGCTTCCCCTTCTTTAGCTACCCTCTTCCTTTTTATCATTACTGACATATAATTGGTATATAGAACACTAGATTGAATCTGTAGCTGGCTGCTGCTTTGGTTATACCGACTTTGGTTGCATAGTCTTTTCCCAGGAACTACTCGAGAATTATGCTAAAATTTCTCCATTGTATCTTTTACACTGTTGCATATAGGTAGAGTTTGTCAGTTTCCCTGGCGGAGGAGGATCTGGCATTTCTCCAAACACTCACAGATGGCCTGGGATTGCCATCGATAGATGTAAACTGCATGATCAGTCTGCAAGATTTTCTGGGATTACTCGAGATTATGAATTGTCTTCAACTTCAGTGAGTCAAGAGGCCGAAAATTTCCTTCTGACTGCCATAAACATGAGCTTCTTTGAGCGTTTAAACCTGGCATGGAAGATAGTATTCCCATCTCCAGCACGAAGAAAGAGCTCAAATGCAAGGATTGCCAAACAGCGGCTGAAAATGATTCTTTTCTCTGACAGATGTGCTGTTAGCGATGAGGCAAAACGAAAGATTGTTAACAACATTGTGCATGCTCTGTCAGAGTTTGTGGAGATAGAATCACAGGATAAAGTCCAGCTAAGTGTCACAACTGATACTGATCTTGGGACAGTCTACTCTGTTACAGTGCCTATTCGACGCGTGAAATCAGAATATCAGGATGCAGAAGAGATTGGATCAATAACAAACATCGAATACAAAGATACCGGAGAAAGTTCTGGTTCAGTTGATGTCCGGTTTGATTTCTTCATCCCTGATGAAAGAACTCGATGATTTCCAAGGCTTAAAATTAAAATAAAGTGTTGCCCAGTATCAAGTTGGTTATGTTTAACATGTTTTGGAATTTTAGTTAGGGAGATAAGCTTACGTGTTTGTACATATACGAATTTAATCGAAGATTTGTCTTTGAATTTCAGTTAAATTTTTGGTGGTTGGTATTAACATTAGGGCATTTTTGCTGTATGGTTTCAAATTTCAAGCATAGTACGTTGAATCCTCTATTTGTTGTATCCTTGTAGGCATGCATGCCGCATGCCTAGCTTGCCTTAAATGGATTACTTAACAGAATTACGAAGATTATATTCATGAAAGGGGTGGATATGCTGGAGTTAAAACAAAATAAAAACCAAAGGATCCCAGATGCCAGAGTCCTATGTGTAGTAAAAGTACTGTCTGGGCCAGCACTTTTCCCGGAGCGCACACAGAGATTAGTCAGACCACACGTCAATTATAAAATCAATAAAAAAAAATTAATAATGATTATTTGGGGTTTTGGCAATATTTTGAGTAATTTCTAACATATTTCATAACATGAAATGTTTGCAGAAGCAAAATAGAGATTTTGTGCTGATATTTTGTTGTTGTTGTTGTTGTTTTTTTTTTTTTTAGAGAAAGGGTTAAGTTCTTTTAGGTACATGAGGTTTAATCAAATCTGCTTTTAGGTCCTTTCATTCTGAAAAACTAATTATTAGCTCCTTCAATTTTCAAACCATTATAACACTAGGTCCTTCCATCAAAATTTTACCCTTTTACTGTCTGGGCCAGCACTTTTCCCGAAGTGCACACAGAGATTAGTCATACTACACGTCAATTATAAAATCAATAAAAAAAATTAATAATGATTATTTGGGGTTTTGGCAATATTTTTGAGTAATTTCTAACATATTTCATAACATGAAATGTTTGCATAAGCAAAATAGAGATGTTGTGATGATATTTTGTATTTTGTATTTTTTTTTTTAGAGAAAGGGTTAAGTTCTTTCAGGTACATGAGGTTTAATCAAATCTGCTTTTAGGTCTTTTCATTTTGGAAAACTAATTATTAGCTCCTTCAATTTTCAAACCGTTATAACATTAGGTCCTTCCATCCAAATTTTACCCCTTTTCTGTTACTCAAATGAAAAGGTCAATTTAGTTTAAAATATGACAAAACTACCCTTTACTACAAATAATAATAATAATAATAATAATATTTTATTATTGTTGTTGTTGTTGTTGTTGTTTATATTCAAAAAACTAGAGACTTGAATTTGCCCTTTCCCCACCACTAGCTCCACTGCCTGCTCCACCTTTGCCACCGACTATTGTACCTCCACCTTCAACCCAAAAAAAAAAAAATAGCACGTGGAAAAACAGAAAATCAAAAGAGTTCAAGCACTTATTTTCTGCTATCTTACTAAAAACCAACAATAGGACTTTAATAAATAAAGTTTCAAAATTCTAAACAAAATTAAGCAAGTTATCTTCCAATTTGAGAGATGCTTCCCTCAAATTGGACGAAAAGTGGCAAGAAGATGTCGAAAAACGCAACAGAAGTCATTGGTGAACAATAACATCACAGGACCACTAAACCTTCCTCCTACGCGTACAGTCAGCTCCGGTGAGGGTTCACGATCGTGCCACCACTGTTGGACTTGTCAAAGGATAAGCTTCACAGTGGTTGGTGAGTCACGATGATCGGATAGATGATGAAAGAGTTATTGGCGTCAAAAGTTCCAGTTGTCTTATTTATCTCTCCTCCTCTATTCTGCCACCATTTTCCCATTTCTCCTTTTGTTTCCTATAATTTCGTCCCGCCATCCAAACTCATCCCTTTAGTTCCAGCTCCGACCAGCACTATAAACCCTTACCATTTAGTAGAGGAGTTACCGACGTTGAAAGTTTTAATTGTCTTATTTCTCTCTCATCAAATGTTCTGCAACCATTTTTCCCGTTTCTCTCTCTTTTTGTTCTTGTAATTTCATCCCACCATCGGTACTTAGCCCTTAAGTTCCAACTTCGACCAGCACTTCGACCCTCACCATCTGCTTAGAATCAACGACGCTGACCATTGCAGCCCACATCCTCCAATTCCACAATATTCATAATCACCAAACACCCTAATTTCACAATTCCAATTATATTTGAAAACAAAATTTACAGATTTGGACAGGACAATAGCTTTCGAATTTGACATGGTAAAGTGGAGCAGGTGTTGGCGAAGACTAAGCAGAGATGGTGGCATTGGGTAGGAAATGGTAATTTGCAGCGAAGGAGGCAGTCGAAAGAAAAAGACAAGTCTGTCAAATATCAAAACAATCATTCATTTATTGAGCTTCTTCAAAAGGGCATGTAAAATTATATTTTAGTTCTTCTGCTATTATTTTAACAGAAAAATAGATGGAATGTTCAAATTATTCAATAGATTTAAAACATAAGAATAAATTAGTCCACTTAAAAAAAATATAGAGATATTTTTGTTCTTTTTGGTAAAGCTCAGGGAAAAAATTGTAAATTTTTCTTAAATATATATAAAAATAATTAAGGACCTTAAAATATATTAGTGCAAATTGCAGGTACCTAAAATAATAATTTTTTTATATAGAATAAAGGGTATTTTAGTTTTTTTTTTCTTTTTACTTTAACTAATGGTTAAATGAGATGGAAGTATCTGAGAGTTGAATAGTCAAAAAATTGAAAGAACTGACAATTTGTTTTTCAAAATGGAAGGACTCGAGAGTAGATTTGCTTAAATCTTAGGGGCTTGAAAGAAATTATTCCTTAGAGAAATGTAATGATATTTTGTTGTTTAAATTATACATGCCATCTAGTGAAATTTAACTACATTTTATTTGAACTGAGAGGGCCAAAGTGTCACCGTTTTATGCTCAATTGTAATCATAATTATTAATTTATTATTTCCGTCCATCTAGAAAATGCTCAAATTGTGAACTTAGATTAGAAAAATTTCCCTCCAATTTCAGCAGATTGGAAGTCTCAAAATCTATTCTTCCCGCCGCTGTCGCTACCAGCTCCGCCCACCAGAGAAGACGAGAAAAACCATCAATTATAGCCAGTTAAAATAAATAAAAAAAGTAGAAGAGACCACTTAAATGTGATGGAGCAGTAACCCTCTGCAGACACTTCTGTATCTTTAGTTTTTCAAGCATTCCTCAAACATTTCGAGCGTTTTCTCTCGCACGCGCACAACCTCAAATTCCTTAGATTTCTTGAAATCTCTAGCTACATTCGGTGTCATCTTGTCTTGAGATATTTGTGAGTTTGAGGATGCACGGGTCTAGATTAGAGTTCAAAAACCCGATCAGAGATGCAATTTCCAGGGTCCGATTCGCCCCGCATTCCAATAATCTCCTCATTTCTTCTTGGGATTGTGTGAGCATTCAACTTCAATACGTTTTAATTAATTATTATTTGCTTATCATTTTAAATTTGTTGTGAATGCTTAGTTTTTGGTTCGCAGAATATGCGATTGTACGATGTTGATAGCTCTCTGCTTAGGTTAGAAGCTTACGCACCCGCTGGTATTCTTGATTGTTGCTTTGAGAGTGAGTCCACAGCCTATAGCGCAGGATCAGATGGTTGCATCAGAAGGTTAGCATGGATTGCAAAATTAGTCCATTTTTATATATGAGAGCTAAATTGCTTTATTTTTCAACATTTGATGATTTTTCATTCTAAGATATTTATACATAGAACACATGTTAAATGCTTTTGGGGCAATTTTATTGCAGGTATGACTTGAATACAGGAATTAATGAGACAATTGGAAGCCATCTTGATATAGCAACATGTGTTGGATATGATCATGAAACATGTAAGCAGTAAGCTACTCATACAACCTCATTTCTTTGTGTTTTTCTGTTACACATCAGTCATGTTTTTGAACTCAAATTGCTTTGGTGGCTGTTGAGTTCTTCTGTTTCTATTCCTTTGCTTTCCTTGCCCAACTAGAAACAATATGGAATAGGCATTTCATAAACTGTATGCTCAACTTTTCTATACTTAGATCCCTACATGAAATCCCTCGTCTCCTGCACAAAATGATCTATCTAAATTACCCATCTTCATGATAAATACTCGAGGGCACACTTCCCTGGAAATTCCTGCTATGAGGATTGTGGAACCATGGCTTACATTTACTGCAAATAATTAAACAATTTTACTTGTTGGTTTTTCCTTATATGGCTTATATTGGAGACATTCCTCCCAACACACTGTTTTTTACTTTTGTTTATAAAATAGTTCTGATTTGTGAAATACATTTTGCTTTATGTAGTTAAAGGTGGACGTTTTATGCCTTATAGAGAACTGGATAGAGGGTGTTAGGCTAAACACATTACTGGAATTGAATAGTTATCATAGTTTAACCTTCTTGGTATATCACTCAATCTTTTGAAAAGGCCAGGAACTCCTCCACTACATCATGTTATGGTACAAATATCTGCCATTAACCTTGGGTTTGGGTATGAAACTGAAATAGGGCACTATGTTATATAGATATTTTCTCCCATGATCACGATTAATACTTTGATCTCTTGTAGTGTTTAATGCATGATAGCACCAAAGCCAATCACTTTGAGCTGTATGCCTGTAAAAGGCTGGCTGTCTATACAAGACATGTGAAAAGCCATTTGTTGAAACTTTTCTTATGTGCATATATTACTTGTTTTAAAATATTGATTCCTTCTCTTTGCTTGTGGTAGGCCTAGCAATTTCAGCTAGCTTAGACAAGAACATTATGCTCTGGGATATGCGCACAGCAATGCCGTTGGCATCCCGGATAAACCTGGGTGCAGAAGTTGAGTCCATGTCTCTCTCTGGATTTCATTTGTTCGTAGCTGTTGGAGGATCAGTGCATATATTTGATTTCCGAAACTTGGAGAGGCCAGTTCATTCAAAACATTCATGTATGGATGTACGAATAAAATGCATTAGCTCGATTCCTGATTCTAAAGGTATTAGTCAAATTATTCTACTTTTGCTATCTTTCTATATCATGGACATTTAGTTACTCTGATAAAGCCAGCTTCATTTGAAAAATATTTTATGCTTTGATAATAAGAAACTAAGAAATGCTAAAGATTGAATTTACATTAGTAGTCATATTTATTCCGACTAGAAATTTCCCGTTGACCATTGACAGCTGTATCTGCCACTTTTATTCTTAATAACCTAGTATGGTGATATTATAATTCATTAGCTATTTGTGTCTGCACTTGCTTGCAGTTATACTACTAGAGTTCTCTAGAATGATATATTTTCCTGCAGGCTATGCGGTTGGATCGGTAGATGGACGGGTAGCATTGGAATTCTTGTATCCATCCAATTCAAATAATGGGTCAGTTTTTGGACTATGTTTATGCATAATAATTTATCCCTTCAGTTGTGCAAGTGCAAGATCTGGGACATTAAACATACACCTTCTCTAATTAGGATATTTAAAACATAAACTTTAATAAGTATATTTTCAAATTCTTTCAGTGTTACTTTCGTATTTCCCTTACCCTTACTGAAAGAAAAAGAAACACTCCTATATAGATTGCTTGATGACTTTTGGGGTTTCATATTTATGATGTCAAGTCCTGAGTTGTGGGCAAGTTGTGACAGTTTTGCATTACCTTTACATGTCCTAAAAATCTCTGCAGATATGCTTTCCGGTGTCATCCAAAGTCAAAGGATGGAAGAGCACATATAGTTTCAGTTAATGACATTGTTTTCCACCCACGGTATGTACAATCTTCTCAATACCTTTAATAGTTTTCCGGCTCACAGCTTTTATAGAACTTGGAGCTGATCAAGTGTTCTTGACAGTGTATGTAGCACATTCGTTACTGGAGACAATGATGGGTATATTATCGCATGGAGTGATGAAAGTAAAAGAAAATTACATGAGGTACGTATCATTCAAACTTATTTTTGCACTGTGGTAGAGTTCATTTGCTCACATTGCTAGTATTTTTAGTTTCAACTTTTCTTGATGTCAGTTCCGTAGATGCCCAAATGGCGTGGCGTCGTTTTCAATCAATCATGCGGGAGAACTTTTGGCAATTGCATCGAGCTCATACCGAGAAGATGATGAATTGTATGTGACTCCTGTCATCAGCTGTTTTATGCTTCCATTATATTCTCTTTCTTTTCAAAATTTTAGAATCTTTGTTTTTATCTGGTATCACATCTGGGAATAATCATGATGTTCTATTTCTGGTTGACAGGGAAATCCCCCCTCAGATATTTATACAGAAGCTGGATGACAGCTTAATCATTTAGCTTCAAGTAGGAAATGAATAGTTTTATCATTAGTCAAGAGGTAATCATACAATTTTTGTCTATTTAACCTTTGTCTTGGCATGGACTCTTTTCTGTGCCTTATTCCAGCCACCAATATGCCTTTGCTGGGAACAAAGATATCGGTCGGCATTGATTCCCTTTCATTTTCAGATAGTTTAACTCAGCTCAAGTGTATAATATACTAGTCGGATACCCATGCTTCGCGTCGTTTGGTTTGTAAAATTTTGTGAGTTTTATTTATTTATTTATTTTATGTAACTATATTTTCATGTTTATATTAGATTATTTATTTAATTTAATTTAATTTATAATTTATATAAAAATTAAAACCGCATATATGATTTATTAAAAATAATAATACAATAGATATTTTAATATAATAATAAAATATATTTTTAGTAAA
Source organism: Croton laevigatus (assembly GCA_949640765.1). Taxonomy (NCBI): domain Eukaryota; kingdom Viridiplantae; phylum Streptophyta; class Magnoliopsida; order Malpighiales; family Euphorbiaceae; genus Croton; species Croton laevigatus. The sequence continues at coordinate 56,203 of CATIWJ010198248.1, forward strand.
AAATATAATAAAAATTTAGTTATATTAAAATTTTAAATTTTTTTGTTTGTGTGAAACTCTTTGAATAAATAAATGCAATATAAAAGATTGAGTTTTCTTTTTTGAATAAAAAATAAATTAGTCCAGGATGAAAGGGATGTATATAAATTTGGTCTTATTTTTTTTATTTTGCAAAAAAGAATACACGAAAGAATTGAAAATAAAATACTATTTTAAAGTTTGAAAGTATTTTTAATCATTTTGTTAAAAAAAAAAGAAAAAATGGATTTTGTACAATGGTAGTACAAAATTAATATAATAATTATGCAAAAATTGTATAATAATATAGTAGTTGTACAAAATCTATATAATAGTAGTGTAAAAACTGTATAATAAGTTTGGATTTTTTTATATTTGTATAAAAGTATATAACAATTTTACAAAAAATATATAATAATTGTATTTTTTTTTATTTGTGTCCTTTTGATCATTTTTTGTACAACGAAATTGTCTTCCTAATTATTTTAATTGTTATTTTAATTGTTGAAGCCATTTATTTAACACCCAAGAAATTTGTTATTGAAAAACGCCTAGCTTTCTCTCTTTATCTTTTCTAACAACTAAAAATTTTTTCAGATTCCTGTTGACGTTGGCAGTAACACTTACGAATTTTTTTTTTTATTTACTTCTTGTCAAAGAATGCTCGCTCTATTAGTTTTTTTAATAGATCTGATTTTTTCTCTTTTTAATAGTATTCTTATTTTTAAAGAAATTATTTTCACTATTTTCCTAAGTATCATGGAGAAGATTCTTTATGGTGGCAAGGACTTGGCCGATGAGGAGCATTGTGGATAGTCAATTTCGTGACTGAAAAAGTCCGGGAGTAGTCTTCGTCATTATCTTTGCTAGAAAATTAGAGTCAAATGTTTACTTACATGAGAAACGATGTATTTTGCATAGTAGCTTTTGGGAAGAAGTTTCAGAAACTGTTATGGGAGTTGATGAGCTTATTGGGTGGTTTTATGAATATAGGTGAATTCATTTCTTGGCTTTCATAGATTAATCAGATTAATGGGTTTGATGCAAAAGTTAACAAAATTACTAAAGAGTTTGATGAAGTTATAGATGGAATATTGGAAGATCACATCACCCGATGGTGGTAATATTGCAGTTCGAGATGAATTTCCAAAGGATTTTGTTCTTATCCTGCTTGAGCTTCAAAAGAAACACAACCATAAGGATAAAGCTGAGTTTAAACTTGAAAAAGAATATATCAAGCCTCTTATTTTGGTAAACCACCTTCCTTCTTTCTACAAAAAAAATTATATATATATATATAAGGACCCATTAGTTCACTGTGGAACTGGAATTGTAATGAGAAATGAATTCCATTTAAGATGATAAAAATTGAACCTGAACTTTAAAACTTAGATTAAACAACAAAAGACCAACAAAATACCACACTGGATCTTGCTTATCCCACGATGAAATATTAGCGTAAGCTTTGTATTCTACTTCCACGTTTCCAGAAAAGGGTTCTGATTATGTTATAGCAAAACAGCTTAGACCAAAATCATTCCTCATAGGCCAACCAGGTTCGACGCCCCACGACGACATCTGCGGCCCTCCTGTCCCCCTCCCCCATATCTAAGGCAAAAAAAAATCATTCCTCATATTTCTAGATGCTGAAATCTTGTTCCAAATACTGCTGTATCATGAAAGGAAAATGTACATTTCAGATTATTCACCTTTCTTGGCTAAAAGATAGGCAGGGAGAGGGTTAATTTCGGTAATTAGAAAAAGTATAGACAGTGTTTAGTGAAAAAAAAAACTTAATGGAAGGACTTTTTAATATAATTAATTAAAATGCGGAGATAATATAGATTAGTTATTAAACATCCGGAACAAAACAATATAATAGAGCATTTTTGTCATTTTCTAGACAATATAACATTAGGATAAAATTATAAATTTTTCTAACTGAAATAGAACATAATTTTAGTATGGTGGACAAATAAATTAAGCATGCTAATAAAAAAAAAGAAAATCAAATGATCACAATGAGACCGTGAATTTTACTAGGAGTGAATCTTGTATAAAGTTATTCTTATATGAGGATTGCAATTTGTAAATTTGACTCTATTTTAAAAATATCACATAAAATAATTAGAACGGTTGAATTTAACGGTTTCAACGGTTCTACTTATTTTATATGATATTTTTTAAAAAAAGTCAAATCTGTAAACTGTAATTCTATAATTTTATTTTTTTAAAAAATTCAAAAAAAAAAGGTCCTTATAAGGACCATAAAGATATCTTTTCCTTTTTACTAGTATTCATTATTTTTATTATAATTGATTATTGAAAGAATTTATTTCACTGTAATAGAAAAAATATTTTAATAAATTATTTTAAAAGAGTCCAAAAACAAATTTGTTTAGTGAGAGGGTGGATCAATCCTGGAACATACTACCTCCGTATTTTATGATTCTTTACATTTCATTTTTCATCAATACCAACACAAATCAGCTTTTCACCAATACCAATACAGAAATAATACTAAACAATTAATAATCCTCTAAACACTTACTTTTTCACCAATACCAATAAAAAAATAATACTAAACAATTACTAAACTTACTATAAATGGAAATGTAAAGAATCATAAAATACGGAGGTAGTAATAAAATTTCTTATTCCAATTGTTCCATGAATAAATTGTGTCAAGCGTGTTCTACTAGTAAAATGCATCGTTTACCATTTCCAACGTCTTTGTTTCATGCTAGGAAGCCTCTTGAATTAATTTATTCCAATGTTTGGGGGCCTGTACCCATTAAATCGTTTGATGATTATTCATACTATGTTGTCTTCTTTGATCATTACACTAAATATTCTTGGATATATTTTTTAAAGAGGAAATCAGAAGTGTTGCCAACCTTTATTCAGTTTAGTAAATTAGTTGAAACCTATTTCCAAACGCCCATTAAAATGTTTCAAGCCGATTGGGGTAGGGAATTGCAAGCCTTAACCAAATATCTTTCTCAAAATGGCATTACTCAACGAGTTTCCTGCCCGTACACTCCTCAACAAAATGGGTGTGCGGAATGGAAACATCGTCATATTGTCGAAACTGGACTTGCACTTAGGGGTGTGCATCGGTCGGGTTCGGGTCAACCCGAACCGAACCCGAACAACTCGATGACCCGAACTTTGCCTACAACGCCACCCGAATCGAACCCGATATAAGATTGGGCCCCGAACCGAATAACCCGAATATTTCGGGCCCCGATCTTGTATAACCCGAACTACCCGAAAAAGGCAAAATCATCTAAGAATATGTAGTTTGTTACACGCACTTTCCAATTACTTTCAAGGACAAAACTGCTTCCTCCTCAACAAAAAAAATGATCAAAATTTAATGAAGAAAACAAACTAAAATTTCAACAAAAGGAAGTGCAACTGTTAAAAAATAAAACCAAAAAAAGACAGGAAAAAATTTGCATCAACATAACAATCTCTTGTACTTCCAAACACACATAAATTAGTAGCAACAACAGTAGGTTGCTATTCTGCATTAAATGTCAATTGAAGAGAAATTTAAATAAAATTAAATCTAATCTAAAACACCACATATTAAAACAAAACACCACATATTAAAACATATATTTTCAGCACACTAAACTACATAATTACAACAAACAAATTAAAAAAATCTTCAAATTAATATTACAAACCATAAAAGTTAATGACAAATAGCAAATAAAATTTAAAATTGACTTGTTAAATTTCAATATTTGATGATGCTCCTTGATTATTAACACTTGATGATTTTCTTTGACTGCTATCCGGTTCACTTTCATTAAATTTCTCCAACTCTGCAATTTAAATGAAAAAGTTTAAAATCAATTACAAATATTAAATATTATGTGATATTAAACAAGAAAAAGATACGTACCGTCTTCTAACTTTTCAATGACATCTAAATCTTCTTCAACCTTTATATGTTCATCAGATCCGTGAAGCCAATCTTGTTTGCATATTAAAGTTTCCACAATTTTAGGAGTTAATGAACTCCTAAAAGGATCAAGCACTCTCCCACCAGTGCTAAATGATAACTCTGAAGCTACTGTAGATATTGGAACTGCCAATATATCTCTAGCCATGCGAGAAAGGATAGGAAAACGCTCAGAATTCAACTTCCACCATTTCAACAAATCAAAATCCCCCTTCTCATTATTATACATGGTTTCATTTAAGTAAAGTTCCAATTCTGTTTTTCTATCTCCTGCAACACCACTTTCAACCCTTGCACGCTTAATTCTTTCTCTTATAATTCCTCTTTGATCGGCATCGGATCTATTTCCAATGGCACTAGGTCGACTCTC